>JBAJFG010000105.1:0-136891 GCA_037903475.1 Ancylostoma caninum | reverse complement strand
GGCCCCCCCCCCAACTCCATTTTGCCCCGCACCTTCTTTTCATTGAAGATGCGCATGCCGCGTTGACCAACCTTCATGGAAAATCATTCGCAAATGAATGTGTGCATCTGCTCAGAACCCCAAAAACAACTTTCTGATCGCATCTGAAACTTGCTTCCTCAAAAGCTTGTCGACAAGTTGTTTTCACACTTCCTTGCCGACAGGTTGTTCGCCCGAAAAGCTTGTCGACAACTTGTTTTCACTGCTTCGTTGTTGAAAACAAGTTGTCGACAAGCTTTTCGGGCGAACAACTTGTCGGCAAGGAAGTGTGAAAACAACTTGTCAACAAGCTTTTGGAAAAGCAAGTTTCGGATGCGATCAGAAACTTGTTTTTGGGGTTCTGAGTGACCCACGCGCCCTGGCATAAATTACCCTTTTCTCGTCCTCAAACACTTGGTGCGGCCGGCCCCGACCAATAGATGCCGACCGGCCGAGTGGTTCCTGATCACCGGCCGGCGTCCAGCCCATCAGCGCATATCGGCCGGGCAGCAACCATCACTGGCCTGCAGCTCTACCACACCTACGACCGGCCGGGGACTGCTTCATGGCCAGCCTGCCGGTCGCCCACTGCAACCTTCCGGCCGACCCGATCGACCACGATAACCTTCCGGCCGGCCGATCAACCCGGTCGGAATGGTCGGTTAGCGATAGTAGGGTATTGATAAGGGATGAAGGGGGTGAAATGGAGTTGGGGGGGGGGGGCACTTGGTATTAGTCGATAATATGACCTGTCCTACACGTTCTGAATTGTTTGGATTTTAGGTAACTGCTGCACTTTAAGAGAGCTAACAAGTCAGAGCGTTCTGGACTTGTCAGCTAACAAGTCTGATCGTGCAGGACAAGTCATATTATCGACTTACACCAAGTGCCCCCCACCAAATTCATTTTACCCGATAGATGTATCTGCCGACAGACACAGATCAAAAGCACGGATGGTCGAGTGGATGAAGCACCGGACCCTCAAACAGTCAGATACAAAGGTCAGGTTGGTTCGATTCCAATCGGTGATCGAAGAAAGCTAACACTGCGAAAACAGGTGGGGGATTTGCAAAGATTCACCTTTTTCAATCTCTTATGAGAATTTGCTGATTTGTGGATCCATACGCCCACAACGCCCATAAAGCCCGGCGCTCTTCTGGGCGAGGCACTGTGCAACCGGACGCCAAGCAGCCAGAGGTCGTGACACTACTTGCTGCCATTTGAGGGGTAATCGTGGACAACTTTGGCCTGAGCACGCGATTTTGAGCAGTAGCGGCTGTACCCGCTCAAGCTGGAGCAGTTCCGGTTGAGCGGAAGGCCACCTCCGGCCGGCTTCCTCTAACATTACCGGTCGGGCTCCGACCCGGTTATTCCCCCGGCCGGTAACGGTAGAGCGGCCCGGCCGCATATGTCTGAGTTCGTTATCCGTGGATCGATACGAATCATTCGTTGTACGACCGAATCGGACTCTGATGAACTATAAAGATATAAACTTACCCCTGTAGCATCCTCTTCCTCGGTATAGCTGTCAGTCTCAGTGATCCGTATTGACTGAAAATTTGTTGGTGTCGGCTTAGTTCGTAAAGGAGTTGAAACAAATTCTCAGTTCTTACCACATCATCTGCTTCTAGTCTCGTTGTCACGTCACAAATGTCATATGGCTTCATTTCATTACACCGACATGCATGATGAGCTTCACGCACAACATTTGCTGACTTCTCAGAAAGAGGAGAACGAATAAATGGAGCTGAAACATCTGTGGTAACTTTGAAAATATTGAGTTCCCAGATAAAACTAGTTGCATATAGAGATTCACATACAAGCGCCGGCAATCCTTTCTTTTTTCTTTCTCCTAGCACTCAAATAAAAAGTAACAGCTGCGGAACATGTTGCAATTATTAATGAAATGATTAGAAGTCTTCTGAAAAGCAAAACTCACAGTGAGCTATTACACAGGAATTGGAACTTTGCGAAAATTCGTCGAACTAATGATGTTCGACGGGGAAGAGAAGCCCTTCGGCTACAGAGCAGACTGACCTAAACACCATAACAGCATAGAAATGAGGTATACATCAGACACAGATGTTAACATATTCCTATGTGATAACGAATACTTTTTTTCTCGAAAACAAACTCAGATATTCGTGAGGGTCGACTGCAGTCATATGCGGGGTGGATGCCCTGCTATTTGGGTCCCCCCCCCCAGTTGTACCTGGGGGTGGACCCCAAACAAATAGCAGGGCATTATGACAGACGCCCCCTCACGTACTCTGTCAGGCGTCCCCCATGTGCTTTCGTGGCTACCCCCAACGTCATCACCATCTATCATCTACTACCGACGTCGTGTACATCCTTAATGAAAAGAACGCGCCTATAAACGCATGCGTCTGAGCCGTGTCAACGATGCGACTAGTCCTATCCTTCATCATATAAACGAACGTGCGTCAAACGCACGAATTTAATATAAATTGTCGCCAGAATGGCTAGTTGTCTCTATGGCTGCGGGTATACTCCTCAAGGAGTATAGCACCTAGTATCACGGTCGCCGTGGCGTCTTCATTTTCAATACACATCGAATGTGGGCGCCCGAAGTTGGCCACTGACCATCGCGACCCGCCCACAATCAATGTATATCAGAAATGAAGTCGCCAATCTTTGGCGATGCTACTCAGTACCACTGGAGCAAGTTGAGAACAAGGATTACTCAAAAACAACTTGCAAACAAGCTCAAATAAAGTAGCTCACAAACTTTTGCTAAAAACAGCTTGCAAACTAGTATGACGTCATCACCAACCTAGAAAAAATAGTTGCCGACTAGCTTTTCATTTTGCAACTATTCTACTACGAAGTCGATGCAACTACACCAGCTTTCTCCGAAAACAACTATACCAGCTTTGTGCTGATACTCTCCAGCTATCATATGGGAATGAAAAATCCTTCGCATGTGGTGAGGTATTTATCAAGTTGGTGAATGGACATTTTGTTCAGTCTGGTTTTTTTTTTTGAAACCAGCTCTTTTGGAGGCGCTAATGTCCAGAATTCGGTTTCGTTAAGTCTATTTTTCTGAGATGCTTGGCTTCTGTTGAGCCAACTGCTGCTTTTGAGCAGAAGAAATTTAGGACGTGTTGTCCAAGGTTAGCCAAGGTTAGGCATGGCTAACCTGATGTGCAGTTGCTGGGAAGCAAAGCACTTAATCGGCTTGTATTTGGCCGATGCACCATAAAATGTGATGGAGTACTGAGGCGGCGGCGTCTATATCTTGGGAGGTTGGATGGCTCTCTGTTCGTGCTTTGTACACGGTTGGTACGGATCTTTATTCGTCCGACCTGCACCTGATGGTGCAATGGTAGAATGATAACATAGAAGAGGCGTGGTAAAGCATGTTACATAAAGTATCTGGGCGAGGCCCATAAACATATCAGTGGGGTCGTAGCTAATGACCCTCGCCGGGCAATACGGATGAATATAGATACTATAGAATACATCTAAAGAGGGTGCCGCTTCAGCCGGCACAGCAATCACTGCGTTGACGGACCAGGCGGCAGTAAAAAAAAGCCGAAAAATGACATAAATCCGAAGCTGCCTTTTCATGGACTATTGAAAGATCACGCTGATGCGAAAAGTATGGTTGCCAGCTCATATAGCCACTCGTCAAGCCTTCTACTGGTGTATTCTTCAATGCAGCAATGCAAATCTTGAGGATTCAGCGGTTTGAAACTATAGAGCGGGTGGATGAGTAACGGTGGTTTTGTGCATTCTGATGCAGCAACAAGTTTTGTACTACGTGACGGAACCGCGCCTTCATAACCTCTCTGGTTGGGACGTTATGACGTTCTCACTATGGTCCCATGTTGTGCGACATAATGTAAGGTGTGATCTAAAGGACACCCTTTCCACTTTCGATGGAATCCTCTCCTGGTTGCGAAAAGTTTTTATATAGTCGCCAAAAGTCACTCGGATCCTGTGGAGCGAGAGCCCTCGAGGCTCAACAACTTTCAACATTTTGCTTCTGCCCGTTAACTGTACGTGCAGTGGGGTCGGATTAGCTGACCATCCCACACCATAAGACCAATCGGAGATGAGAACAGTGATGTGAAAAAAAAATGTAAAAAATGTACGGATACGAATCACGAGATGTACGCGGACAATCAGAGAGCCAAGGAAAACATGGGGCGGCACAGCGAGCAGGCACGACGAAGTGAAGGTTCCTACGGCTTCATAAAGGGTCAATTTACTTTTTTTTTCATTTTCGGGTGTTCCAAATGTTCATCTCCACCTCACAAAAAGCATAAGTTTTTATTCAAATTTCGCGAGCAGCAAAAAATTTATTCGTTGGACACTTTTCGTTCAGAAGAATTCGATTGGTTCTTCTCCCTAAAAGCCACTTCTTGAAAACCTACAGAAAACAGCTGCAAACAAGCACCTTATTCTTAGTCGTGCGAATTTCTTGCTAATCTTCCTACAGTAATAGAATCTCACCTTTGTTTCATTTTGGAGTCTAGGCGACAAGGATTGTCATGACCAGTATTTCTTCTATGTCGTAAAAGTGCACTCTAGCGCTGGGATTCATAAAACGATAACGAAGCAAACCAACGATGGTCGGTGTGATTGTTTGTCATATAGTTTCGGTAGGAGACGCAGGACGCAAAAGTTCGTTAGCTAGAGTGGTTTCACTTGATCATGCGTCCAATAATTCAAGCCCAGGTCCTCATTTGTTGAAAAGAACTGATGTTTTGAGCGAATTTCCGTCTCCAGTATTGAAGATCAGTTTTTGGCAACGTTCTCTTGTCCCTTCACATTCCAGGGAAATCTGTAAATGCGTGTCCGACGCGAGCGTCTATATGATGAAGGACAGTGCTGACGCAGCTCAGAAGCAGGCGTTCTTCTCATTATAGATGCAGCGTTGACCGGTCTTCATGTGAAATCCCTCGCAAATGAATGCTTGGGTCTGACGCGTGGCTGACGCACGCACCTACTGTAAGTTGCCCTTCTAACGATATCGTACTGGTGATCAAATAACCCACTGTGTAGTTTCCCACACGACCGAGTTCTAGCCGCTTTTAGGCGAAAATCGGTTGAAGATGTTTGCTTTCCTGATTGAAAGTGATGGAGAGAAGTTGGGAAACAATTTACCACTATTATGTCGATGTGTCTGAGGCGGACCGGTCGGATGAAAAGGGTGGAGCCGCATGGGTCCGCTCAGTTCAGGTAACCTGTCTTCCGTTTTGCCGTGAGTTCCCGTGTCCTTGGACATTCGCAACTCATTCTTGATATGCGCCGAATATAGCGAACTGTTTTGCTGATGATTCCAGGGAACCTTTCGTTTTTAGCAGTTCCGGGTCCGGCTCAGGTGCATCGTTAACTTTTACTAACACAACTACTAACAAGCACTGGTCTGTAGCCCAAGTATATGACGTGAGTTTTGCGTCAACGTAGCCCTCCCACACTGAAGACTTCTTTCGTGAGAAGTAGAGCATACAGAATTGGATTTACGCATGGACATTGCCGCAGCACATTTCACAGTCGAGATTTGGTGGACGGCGGAAACCTTCAAGCGCATGTACTATCATTGCGCTAGCGATGGCGAGGGTATACCATAGGTGGGTTCGTTTTTGATATACTGCAATTTTGAAAGGTGTAAATGGAACCGAAGAGCTCCCTGTCAGCATACTATCGAGCACACCAAACACTTATGAAATCAGCTGGTTACCTCTAAATAGCTTAGGGCTAGAATTTACTGTCAGGTTCGAGGTGTTAGCAGATTCTGGACCTCCTCAATACGATCGGAGAAGTGTACATAGTGTTTCAGAATGACCACTGCGCCGGTTTTCGGGGCGATGTTACCACCTCACTGAACTAAATTGACGTAGGAGTGGACGTATTGCTGTAAATCCTCAGACAATCGGGCGTTCGGAGCGCCGGTTCACACCGTTTCTCGCGGCATGATACCTGCGGGACAAACGCAAAAGTGGGGCGAGTTGGCGCGCCTTATCCTGCATTTGACCTGCTACGGGGATAGCGGGATTAAGGCAGGTCATGTTCTATTGAAACCGGTTACTACAAAAATAGTTCAAAAATGAGCTCGCCGGGCATGTATGTGATCCCTACACTCGGTGAGCCGGACCGGTGCCGGAAATGGTGCACTAGGCCACAGTTTCAGCCAGGCCTCACCTGGCCAGACAAGTCCTGTACGGCTCGTCTAGTCTCCGCCATAGTGGAGACTAGACTAAGCTTTTACAGCCGTCTGCCGGCTTATATAACTTCAGAAGCGACGTGGCAATGGAGAAAAAAACAGTGCAAGTTAACCTGCATATTCCCTGCCTCATATGCGCTCACAGCAGGTTTTCCGGCTCCATCGGCACCTTCCAGCAAGTATTCCTGCTCCACCCGCGACTACCTGCCGGAAGTCTGCATCGGCCAGAAGTGGGCGGGTTCACCGGCGCTCCAAATGCTCGAATGTTTGAGTCTTATCTTTCGAATAGGATAGGACATGCTTATTAGGCCTATGACATATTTTACAGCGACACTGTCGCTGCGACCGTCTACCACCACAAGTTTTCTCACTGGCTCCTATGCCAGCACCTCAGGCAACAACGCCATGCGACCCGACGACAAAATCGGCCCGAGCGGGCCACCCGAGCTACCAAATTTGTGGGCGTGGCCTGTTACGGGGGCGACCCGAGGGAATTACATGAAGCATCGGGCGACTCGAGGGCATTAGATGAAACACCGGGCGAGCCGAGAGCATGATAGGAACCCACCGGGTGAGCCAAGGGGATGCCAAGAGTTACCGGACGGCCCGAAGGCAAAGCTTGTGGTATTTAAGGCATGTAAAGAAAGCATCTTGAATTGTATTAGGGAAGAGATGGCAATATGATACAAAGCCGTGCGAAGGTATCCTTTTGATTTCAGTAATAACCAGTCTGGCCTCCTGAGAAACCCTTGATCGTAGGCAGTAGCTTTCCCCCATATGAACAAAGTTTTACTCTTCCATATGAGCGAAGTTAGTGGCCGTGAAGAACTGAGTGTAACCAATTCAGTGCAAATGTTATCTTGAAATGATTTAGGCTCAACTGGTTGTTGTGGTAATTCAAGTGATAAGGGTTCACCGGTGTATACATATAAACGGAAAGGAGAGCATGGTTCATTCAGACACAAAAAACGGAATGGGAAGAGAACACGGATACGAAAGGAAACAATGTACATCTAGGTGATTTAAGTAGGAGGGTTCGCCGATACAGGATAAGCGTACCCCTCACGCAGAAATAGACCCGCCTAGCGAATTCCTATTACTTGTGGAAGCCGGCGCACCCTTATCGCACCGTTGGATCCGACTCCAGGCGTTTTCCCAGTTTTGGACGCCGGCGCACCCTTATCACACCGTAGGACCCGACTCAGGGTGTTTCCCCACTTTTGGACGCCGGCGAACCCGTATCACACCGTAGGACCCGACTCAGGGGGTTTCCCCACTTTTGGACGCCGGCGCACCCTTATCACACCGTAGGACCCGACTCAGGGCGTTTCCCCACTTTTGGACGCCGGCGCACCCTTACCCCCCGTAGGACCCGACTCAGGGACAAAGAGTGCGGGTGCTTTGATGATGGACTGATGTGCCGGGGCCCCGTAGTTCAGGAAAACATCAGGATAGGTGTGTGCGAATCGAGAAAGAGTCCACCGTGGTCCATCAGTGGGAAAACGGCAGGGTACGGATCCATCGATGGAGAAAGGGTCCGCCGTGACCCAAGAGTGGGAAAACGCCAAGATACGGGTCCATCGATGGAGAATGGGTCCGCAAGGGCTCAATATTGGGGAAAGCGCTGGGATACGGGTCCCACCGATGGACTGGGCCTGCCCTGGCCCTATAGTGGGAGGAACGCCAGGACACAGATCAATGAATGGAGAATGGGTCTTCTCTGCCCAAAAGTGGGGGAAGCGCATGGATACGAGTGCACGGATAAAGAGCATAGAGAGTGAGTCCGTATGATTCCCATTAGTGAGGAAAACGCTAGGATAAAGGTCCAAGGATGGAGGATGGGCCTGTCGTGTCCCAATTGTGGAAAAACGCCAAGATGCACGTCTGCCGGTAGAATAGGGGCACGCTATGCGCTCATTCGTGTCTCAGTCGACCACCTCTTCTTCCTCCTTGTATGTTGAAGCAGAAGCACAGCAGTTGGACTATCTCAGCAACGTGAAGCTTGAATCATTTCAGGTGATTATTCATACAGCATTGGTTACACGGTATTGTTCACAGGGACTAATGCCATGTGAAAGATACTCTTGTGCAGAGTTGGGAATGGTTGTTCATAGCGGGTCCATAGGCATGTTAGAAATGTGACAAGAAAGTAGGTAGTATCATTGCATCGGAAATTAGCTTTACATGTAGGTGCGTGATTAAGAATTTGCAAGCAAAGCTAGGATCGCGAGAAGACTCGAAGCCTAACGAGGCGGTCAGGCCCGTGGGATATACGCAACTCATAAGAATGATTTTGTATTTGAGCTCAGTTAATGATTAGCTTCGCTTATTTGCTAATTTTCTAAGCATTTCGCAAGTGAAGCTTTTACACATACCTGAAGTGGCTGCCCCACCCCCCTTTCTAGCGTCCCGAAGGGGCAAAAGGTATGAAATATCAGTAAACGAATCAAAAGGATATTCTCACGCAGCTTTGCGCCGCATTGGTATGAACATCTCTTTTCCTAATGCGTCAGTGAAGATGTTCTTATATGTCTTAGACCCCACAAGACTGGACATCGGGTCGCCCGGTTATTTTTAGCACTCCCTCGGCTCGCTCGGTATTTCACCTAATGCCCTCGTGTCGCCCGGTGCTTCATGTAATTCCCTCGACTCGTCCGGTAACAGGCCACGCCCACAAATTTGGTGGCTCGCATGGCCGCGTCGGGCCGATTCGGCCGGACGGCTCGGCGTGTGTCGGGAGCGATGTTGTTGCCTGAGTTGTTCCCATCATTTCCATTCATTTTCTTCACCGCGACGGTGTCGCTGTGAAGGGCCTTAGAGCTAGAGCTATTGTGATAAGACATGAGAAATTGTAACGTCTAGCTATATCAGCGGAGTCTGATCCGGTCGGATGACGAATGATACGCACCGATCATCGGATGACGACGATCAATACGTATCTTTTGTTATCCGGCCGGATCGGACACCGATACACTATAAGTGTAGCTATTATTTGCCTAACATCACCGTCGTCTTGGCAACTTCATTTTTGATATGTATTGATTGTGGGCGGTCCGATCATGGCGAATGTCCGCCCACATCCAGTACATATCAAAACCAGACTCGCCGAAGTGGCGGCGGCTGAAAGCGGCTTTCATACATTTTCCGATTCGCGGCGCAAGAAGTGACCCGCTCGCGCGAAACATCTCGCCCTAGAAGTTGCGTTGGATTTGCCGCGCGGCAAGGAATACACCGGACCATTCTATTCCGTTACTTGCAAAGCGAACTCGCAAATGTGGGCTCTCGCGTGGCAAAATTTCTGAAAGCTCCTCTGCTCGCGGCACCTGCCGCGCGAGCAGCTTGCTCAGCATTGCCGCTATCTATCCTTCATCATATGTACAGCGCAACTCTGAAAGCCGCTAAGCTCCCTTTTCGCACTGCGGCAGTGTTTGCTAAGTGGTGTAACCTCCCAGAAGTATAAGGTAGACCTAAAACACGGCACTTCAGCTCCTCCTAATAGCGATTTAGGAGAAAATGGAGCCGGAGGAGCGAGGGGGCACTTAACTTTGGTCGAAAACGTGATCTGTCACGCATGTGAGATTTATACTGAATGTCAAACGAATTCTCTCATGGGACATTTTCCACGTAAACCAGTAAATGCGCCCCACGGATCTCCCTCCTACGAGGGATCCCAGCCGATTTGCTGCGAGGCTACGTGGCGCGACCGCGGGTGGCGGATAGGGGGTTTACCGCGGACCAAAAGCAGCCATGCGCTTGCCCTGCGATGCGGGTAGATCTAGGGGATGGACTTCTTAGTTCGACAGTGCTGGATTCGATTCATACGGCCGGCATATGAGTGTGAACATGCACTCACGCGGGTGGGTGTGTGCAAATGCTTTGTGTGGGCTGTATCCTGCAGTTCGGATTTGGCCAAAAGCTCGCATTCTAACGACTGGGAAGCGCATAAGAGGCGAGTAGGGGCCGCCTCTAACAAATAAGTCCCTTGTCCACGGGGGGAATCCTTCTCCTCGTCATTCGAATGCCGGCGACAGGCCGTAGTGACAGGCCGGCTGACGAACACCCCACGTCACATCTAATGGATCATGACGTCAAATGGATTCAAGAAGAAGGCTACGGCGTACGCGGGAATCGACGCCCACTCGCGGGGCCCGGTGAGTGTGGACAATAATATGCGAGGGTCCCCGATGCTTCGCGAACGGCGGCATCGGGGGGCAAGCAGGCGAGTCGTTAAGGATAATAACGTAGCCAAGACGCGTATTGCTACTTTGAACGTCGGCACGTTGACAGGCCGTTCATTTGAACTGGCAGCAGCACTGCAGCGCCGTCGAATCGACTTGTGTGCGGTGCAGGAGACGAGGTGGTCTGGCAGCAAATCCAAGGACATCGGGTGCGGATTCAAAATCGTCTACAATGGTAGCCCAGGTACAAGAAATGGTGTCGGCATCATTGTCTCCGAACGGTTCAGGGATTCCATAGCAGGCGTGGAGCGTTTTGACGACCGTCTTATGAAGATTGTTGTCGTCACGTTGGAAAGGCGCATCCATTTTTTCTCGGCATACGCCCCACAGACCGGATGTTCAGATCGAGCCAAAGACGACTTCTGGGCGCTGATTGATGAGAAGACCGCTGCAGTACCACCAGAAGATACGGTCATTATTGCAGGGGACTTGAATGGGCACGTAGGATCGACGAAGGACGGCTACAGATGCCACGGCGGCTTCGGATACGGGGTGCGTAACGAGGATGGCGAGCGCATTCTCGATTACGCCGAGTCTCATAACCTTATTATAACGAACACGAGATTTCGAAAGCGACCATCCCACCTCGTCTCCTTCTACAGCGGCAGCAACACGACACAGATCGACTACGTGCTTGTGAGGTATCAAGACCAGAAGCTCGTCACGGATGCAAAAGTCCGTATGAGACGGTCGCGTCGCAACACCGGCCGCTAATCTGCACAATGAAAATCGCGCCGCCAAACAAGAAGCGCGTCGAACGATGTGGGCCGGCTCGAATCAAGTGGTGGAGATTAAGAGAGAAAGAAACAGCAGTCATCTCTCACATTCAGTTGCCACCCATCACGAACGTCGACGAAACATGGCAAATGTAACTGATGCTGTCCTCGCAACTGCTCGCTCCGAACTGGGCACGACCTGATCTGATCGACGGAAGATTGACAGGAAGACTTGGCTCTGGACAGAGGAAGTGAGGGCGAAAGTTCGCGAAAAGAAGCGGCTCTACCACTCCTTCCTTGACAATAAAACGACAGACAATTGGAGGAGTTACCGCAAAGCGAAAAGGGCTGCTAAGAAGGCTGTAGCCGCGGCGAAGGCGGCTCATTACGATGAAGTCTGTAAGAAGTTAGACTCGAGGGACGGTGAGCGCTTCATCTACCGGCTAGCGAAATCGCGTCAGCGCCAAGCAGCCGACGTCGAGAAGTTTCACGGCGTCAACGACGAGCAAGGCCACCTCCTGATGGATCACAAGAAGGTGATGCAACGATGGAAGGATTACTTTGAGAAGGTTTCGACGGAAGAATTTGCCCATCCATCCGTCCCAGAAGTTCCGCCCACCTCCGGACCAGTGCAGCCAATCACCATCGAAGAGACCATGTATGCACTGAAGCGAATGAAGCCAGGCAAAGCGACTGGTCCAGATGATATGGCAGCAGAATTGTGGAAGTCGCAGTGCTGGAACTCCGCTGATTGGTTAACGAAATTTTTTAATCTAGTCATAGCGGAGAAGAAGGTGCCCGTGGACTGGCAGCGAAGCACTACCATCCCAATCTGGAAGGGCAAGGGTAGCCCCGCTGACTGCGCGAACTATCGACCAATCCGTCTGTTGTCGCATACCATGAAGATCTTCGAACGCATCATTGATCGCCGGATTCGCGAAATCGTCCAGCTATCTCCCAACCAATGCGGCTTTGTATCCGGATGCGGCACTACCGATGCCATCCACGTCGCCCGTCTCCTGATTGAGAAGCATCGTGAAAAGAAAAGACCATTGCATCTAGCTTTCCTAGATCTGGAGAAGGCCTTTGACCGCGTCCCCCACGAAGTCATTTGGTATGCTCTGCGGCTTCACGGCATTCCCGAAGAGCTGATCGAATGGGTGCGGATTCTCTACGCCGATCACAGGAGTAAAGTGCAGGCGGCCGCGGGTACGTCGACGGAGTTCCCCATAACCGTGGGCGTACACCAAGGCTCAGCCCTTTCCCCGCTTCTTTTCATCGTAGTCATGGATGCCATCACAAAGGAGCTTCACAGACCAGCGCCGTGGACGCTGCTGTACGCGGATGACGTAATGCTTGCATCTGAAGACAAGGGCGAACTTGAACGACAGACGCAAGCGTGGAGTGACCAGCTGGCACGGTTCGGCCTCCGCCTCAACGTTAAGAAGACCGAGTATTTGACCACCGACGAACACGAGTCTGGCACTATCAAAGTTAATGGCACGAATCTTCCGCGAGCCGCTACGTTCAAATACCTCGGCTCAGTGGTTTCATCAGACGGCAGCCTCGTCCATGAGATCACCGCACGCGTCGCCGCTGCGTGGTTGAAGTGGCGCTCGCTGACTGGTGTGCTGTGCGACAAGGACATACCAGACCGGCTCAAGTCGAAGATCTACCGTACCGTGGTACGTCCTGTCGCGCTGTATGGTGCCGAGTGCTGGCCCGCCACTAAGGAAATGGAACGCCGAATCAGTGTCACTGAGATGAGGATGCTGCGGTGGATGGGTGGCTTTAGGCAGCTAGATCGCATATGCAACCAGGACATACGACAGCGATTTGGGGTAGCTGCGATAGCCGACAAGCTCCGTGAGGCGCGTCTGCGATGGTTTGGTCACGTTCTTCGCGCTGATGGCGACAAAGTCTGTAGGATTGGCTTCGACGTAGAGGTACCAGGAAAGCGGCCTAAAGGACGATCAAAGCAACGATGGCTTGACACCGTACACGGTGACCTCAAGACGGCTGGGATCCATCCCGACCAAGCGCACGACAGAGCACTCTGGCGTCAAAAGATCAGCAAAGCGGACCCCGCTGCGAAACGGGAAAAACGCTAAGAAGAAGAAGAAGAAGAAGAAACCAGTAAATGCGCCATAATCCCCGCATGATCTCCGCGGTTTGCTGCTACGCTATAAGTGCGAACGTCTCGTCTGCGTCAGGGCAGCCTTCGAGGTGCATTTCTGCCTAGGACTCATCATACAGGCACATGCTCTAGCATGAAATGCCACACACTGTGCACATCAACTCGCTCATGCTTGTCTCTCTCAATTCACCCGACTGATGTCACGTGTAGATAAGTAGTATCATTTGGTTAATTGGCTAGCGAGTGGATTATAAGCGCGAATTTATTATAAGCGCCTTCTGAATTCTGCTGTGGTGGCAGTGCCCCATTGTAAAGTATAGGATAGCGACGTCCTGCGAAACACATAGATCTGGGTACAGAAGCTTGCTAACTTTTTTCAACAGTGACGCTCACCGGCGTGCTTTTCGCCGCTTTCTACGCTTAACCATGGATGACTGCCGCTGTTTATTTTAATTTTTCATTTTAATTTTCGATATAAAATCATTCGAATTTGAATCTCCATTTGAGGTCAGGAATGAAGTTGCCGGCAATGCCTTTGTCGCGGGAAAGCAACAACAACAACGTAAGTGAGGAGTTAACGTCATTGCTGCAAATATACTGTGTTGAAAATCTTTCAGGAAGTCATCATTCCAGTGTCATTACTAGCTTTACTAACCAATTCAATCGTAGATGGAAATGCGGTGCATGCCCGAGAAATGGCGAAACGACAGTAAGTTGATGTCGTTCCTCAGTTTCTAGGATGTACATATGCAGTACAATACCAACGGTGTCGCTTGATGAAACTGCGCGATGTCTGCGATTTCGCGTTTTTTTCGTCGTTTCTCCATAATTCCCTTCAATCTCAACCATTTTCAAAATGGAGCAGATATTCGGAGTCAGGATGGTCCCATCTATCTGGTAGTGCAGTTAAAATTTGAAATTTTGAAAAATTTTGGTGGTCAACCTGCAAAATCACCTAAGGACACAATTAAGAGAGACTCGCTGCATCGAGTCTCTCTTGATTATATCCGCAGGTACTTTTGTGAAAATGGCCCCCGCTAGTTTCCCAGAAGTTGTTACACTGCACTGAAAATACATTTTTCGAACTCAGAAAGTGATTAGAAGAAGAATGGTACCTCATACGACTATCGCAGGATTTCCTAAGAACTTGAATTCAATTTTCGTCGATTTCAACCATTACTTTCACATTTTGAACTTTATGAAGACAAGAAGATTCGTGAAGTCTTCAGAGAAAATTATTCAGAGCTGTCGCGAAAACCTGATAACTGCGATTGCGCTTCTAATCGCGCATGGCTGCGATTTAGACAAAATTTTACTTTCTCATCCCCGAAAAAAGATTTTTCAAGGGAAATAATCTTGAACGCACAACTCGTCACTTGGTGTGATTTTTAGGACCCTGTAACGCTAGCAACCGCACAATTTTGCGGCTGAACATGCGATTTAGGCAAAATCTCGGTTTTCTGAATTTCCTTGAAAATTTTCACTTTTCCCAGTGGATCGTATGCAAGTTTCCACCAACCATCCAGAGAATAACTTTTTCATTGACAATAAATCCATTACAATGTATTCCCTTCACATTTTCCTCCTGACTCTAACCACATCCCTGGCAGGCTATTATCGCGGCCTCGGTGTCGCTCGATCGATGGATCGCTGGACCTCGCCATAGACTAGCGCGCCCTGCGGTACTTTAGCAGCTCATGGGTGCGACTGTATTTGAAATAATGGAGGAACTATTGAGAAAAGGAAATTTGACATGGAACTAAGAAGCTTTTCTTTCATCGCGGAAATACAGTATGAAATCCGATTTTCAGAGTTTTTCGAGCTTGCTGTCAATAATCAAATAAAACGACAAAAAAAAATTAGCGAGTAGGAGTTTTTCAAAATAATTGGTATAATTGTGGATGAGAACTGTTTGGTGTTGAGATTTTTCTGATCGAGGAATCATCTTTTCACATGTTCATGCACCATATCGGAAAACAACCCGGAATACGCTTGAAATCGCGTCAACTGTGACAGAATTACAAAAGGTGACTCAGGATCGGACTCGCATTCTTTAGAAATTCTAGCCTGGACTTCATTCTAGGGGTTTATTTGATCACGAGAATCGCACTAATTTCCTATCCTAATCACGTTTTGAGATCACAGTGAGAAACAGAGAAAATATGAATTCTAGCGAGGAAATGGCAGTCTCTCGCTTTTGTGTTCAGAAAATCCCGGGAATTTCCCCACTAATTGATGAGAGGGTTAATGAATGTGATAAACATGAGAATCGTAGCCATTTTGTACTGTAACACCATACGTTAGCCAGGCTGCAGCATCTGGCATTGCAACTTCGATTTCCTTGTCGAAGATTGCATTTTATTTCGCTCTCTTACGTTATTGCAACCGTATCCTTACGAAGACGGCGCTAAGGGTAGAAAATAAGTGTGATGGTATCGGATAACCTCCTAAAAAGAGGTGCAGGCTAAAATTTCTAAAGAATGCGAGTCCGATCCTGAGTCACCTTTTACAATTCTGCTCAAATGTGTCAAGCAAGCGAGATGACAGGCAATCTCCAATTTCGGACCCTCATTCGGATTTCCATAGTGACGGAACTGAAAGTGGTAGAAATTACTGTGAAAAACTCCTACTTGCTAAATTTTTTGACATTTTATTTGATTATTGACAGCAAGCTCGAAAAAGTCTGAAAATCGGATTTCATACTGTATTTCCGCGATGAAAGAAAAGCTTCTTAGTTCCATGTCAAATTTCCTTTTCTCAATAGTTCCTCCATTATTTCAAATACAGTCACACCCATGAGCTGCTAAAGTACCGCAGGGCGCGCTAGTCTATGGCGAGGTCCAGCGATCCATCGATCGAGCGACACCGAGGCCGCGATAATAGCCTGCCAGGGATGTGGTTAGAGTTCAGGAGGAAAATGTGAAGGGAATACATTGTAATGGATTTATTGTCAATGAAAAAGTTATTGTCTGGATGGGTGGTGGAAACTTACGATCCACTGGGAAAAGTGAAAATTTTCAAGGAAATTCAGAAAACCGAGATTTTGCCTAAATCGCATGTTCAGCCGCAAAATTGTGCGCTTGCTAGCGTTACAGGGTCCCAAAAATCACACCAAGTGACGAGTTGTGCGTTCAAGATCATTTCCCTTAAAAAATCTTTTTTCGGGGATGAGAAAGTAAAATTTTGTCTAGATCGCAGCCATGCGCGATTAGAAGCGCAATCGCAGTTATCAGGTTTTCGCGACAGCTCTGAATAATTTTCTCTGAAGACTTCACGAATCTTCTTGTCTTCATAAAGTTCAAAATGTGAAAGTAATGGTTGAAATCGACGAAAATTGAATTCAAGTTCTTAGGAAATCCTGCGATAGTCGTATGAGGTACCATTCTTCTTCTAATCACTTTCTGAGTTCGAAAAATGTATTTTCAGTGCAGTGTAACAACTTTTGGGAAACTAGCGGGTGCCATTTTCACAAAAGTACCTGCGGATATAATCAAGAGAGACTCGATGCAGCGAGTCTCTCTTAATTGTGTCCTTAGGTGATTTTGCAAGTTGACCACCAAAATTTTTCAAAATTTCAAATTTTAACTGCACTACCAGATAGATGGGACCATCCTGACTCCGAATATCTGCTCCATTTTGAAAATGGTTGAGATTGAAGGGAATTATGGAGAAACGACGAAAAAAACGCGAAATCGCAGACATCGCGCAGTTTCATCAAGCGACACCGTTGGTATTGTAGTTTGCGGAGAGTAAGCACTCCACCCTTTTCCAGAAACTCGCGAATGTCATTTCTGCCGACCCTTGACACGTTTACAATTCCACAAGGGATCGAAGCACTAGGCGGGGTTATACACGAGATCGACTATCGAAGTGTTCGAGGAATCACCTGGCGACTTTTACCGCAGCATATCCAACATGCTATTGATAGGTCAGCACAATTAATCATGAGAGAATCGATCTGCTGACAGGGATACGTAAGGTGATGGCGTGAAAGACATTAATTATGTAAGCACGATTTTAGTGAATTCATTGCTCATCTTCCGGTGCTGTTCTTTGTGTTGATAATCGTCGAAAGAGCAGTGTTAATTGTGCATGAAAGAGAAAACGGGACCATCGCAATTTTGGATTCTCATTCACACATGCAGGGTAGAAGGGGTTGGTTTGTCTCAATTTTTCTTATTTTTCGTGTCTTTGCGTAGTGCAGTGCTAAGAGGTCCGCCGTTAGCTCGCATGATCGATGATGGTTCGATCTCGCCAGAGGCCAACCAAGCATTGCATCCATCCGGACTCGATAAATTGGTGTCAGAGGAGTCCGAGAGACATCGGATGCCCCTCGCAAGTGCAGTCCTTGTCGAAAAGATAGACGGATTGCGCGTGCGATTTCATATCGTCGCGGCCGCAGAATCGTGGTGGGACCCTCTGGACCCTCTCACATGGAGCATGCTCTCTCCGCTTCCATCGTTCGGGTCCCACAGCGTTTCTGCAGTGACGGAATCCGTCTATCTTTTCGACAAGGACTGTAACTTAGGGCACATACGCATTCAGTGCCTCTGCGATGCTCAGAAGAAATGAAATGCGTGGCGCATCCCGCAAACGGAGTTGATCAGCACCGATCACCTTATCCCTCTTCTCCTTTTCACCACAGGCTTGCTTCCACCTTTGTAACGTGATATCGCGAGAAGGTGTTTTTCAAGGTTAGTGACCCGCTCACATGAATAGATACTCAACATCGTGGGCCCATCCGCCTTGTCCTGTGCTCCTCATTCAACACTAGTTTACGGGAGCTCGGCCTCCTCGTGTGCTTTTATTCTGTCCGTGGCGGGACCCGCAAACATCTAAGAGGAACACTTCTGCTCATATCTCTTTAGTATATAAAGTTGAAAGTTCGAATCACACGAACATGACATGCTTCTTTGATGACGCAATGGACGCTTAGCGCTCGGCAGAAGCAGGACTGCTGAGGTTAATTGCCACGATTGCTATAATGACGAGGATTTTAGTGAATTTTTCACTCTTAGCTATTGTTCATGTCAAATTGGAATAGCTGGAGGTAATAAGATATCTGACCAGACCGAGTAATCCGTTTATTTGGTTGTCCAATATGCCCTATTCAATCCAATGCATACTCCCTAATGGGTCCATTGCTGCGGTTTGGACTTCCTATTATCCAAGGGAACTCATCCACCAGTTATCCGAGGGAACTCATCCACCAGTATGTGTTTCCCCTAGTCCTACTGCAACATGTCTTTATCCAATTGATTTCCATTATAAAATTGTAAACTGCAAACTCTATAATCAAATCATGTTGTCTATCCCAACGCACAGCATTAGAGTTTGAAAAAAACGAACACGTGGACGGATGAATTATGTATGTTGAGTAGCAGAATGGATCAAGTTTGGTGGAAAATGGTGTAGAGTAACTACTGTGTTTTCCCTACCAAGAAGGTAATCCTTTCTTGATGAACGGCAATGCAACCAACGAAAATCGTCTTTTCTGAAGGAGGTTACATCTTTGATCACGTCTTTCTCGAGAGTTGGTTGCTAACCTGCCAGTAGTAAAGTGTCATGGCGGCGTGATGAACTCCAAAACTCACCACCACGCTTTAGGCGATGATTGCATGTCAGCTCACATCCGCGAAGTATAGGGTAGCAGACCATTGCCACCCACGTTACTGCTAAAGCACGCATGTGCGAACAGAGGAGATCATCGCCCTGCTGGGAACTGATCGCCTTCTCATGCTGTGGAAATAGTGGAAGAGGCGAGTAGACGCAGAGTGAGACGCTCGGGATAGCTAATTCTGCGTCCACTCACCTCTCGCACTATTTCTATTGCATGAGAAGGCGATCAGTTCCCAGCAAGGCGATGATCTCCTCTGTTCGCACATGCGTGCTCTAGCAGTGAAGTGGGTGGCAATGGTCCGCCATCCTATACTTCGTGGATGTGAGCTGGCATGCAATCATCGCCTAAAGCGTTGTGGTGAGTTTTGGAGTTCATCCTACCGCCATGACACTTGACTACGGGCCCTGATTTCACACTGCAGTCTGTTCATAAATCCTACCCACAAGACGGCAAAATTACTGTGGATTCTGCATTTAAATGATACGTTGTTTAGTCCCAAGTACGATTTTTTTCTTTTCTTGGGAAAATTTTTCGATCAAAAAAAATTGAAAATGAAAGATGGGAACTAATACATAATAAAGGTAGGTGTGCATAATTGCCAGATATGAATAATTTGCGAGATTTGCTGATGCGCATTTGGTCCATCAAACCAATTTCAAATGATCTATCTTGTTTTAGCATACCTCCTGAGGTGAAACTTCGAAGCACCGTCAATGAGCTGATATACAGGGAACTCTAAACAGACGTGTGCAAAGGCTAGGACCGTGGCGCGGCTCTCTTGGGCGGAGACCTAGAGACTCAGCACTTGGCCTCTGGTTGTCTGCTTCTGCCAGTAACAGAAAACCCGAGTGCCACGCCGCGGCGCGGTTGCGGCCCTTCACACGGCCATTTGGAGTTGTCTGTATTACGTGTTTCAGGTGCTGTAATAGCAATATCCCACGTTGCAAACTTAAGGCAGTTTACATCGTTCATCTGCCAGAACCTATTCCCAGAAGTTTATAAAATGCAACCGGAACAAATGGTTGGAAGTTGACATTATTACTCATTAAACACATTGCTGAATAACTTTGGAAAGTATAATTACAGCTGTTCGAGATCTCATGCATCCAATATTGCGGTCCAGAGAAGAGCACCGACTCAGAACATCAAGCTATCAAAGCACACGTTAGTTTTAAGGCTTTAGATCCTATGCGCTATTCGTTTCTCGTACAGCATTTCCACGGTTTAGGTATTCCCAAGACCAGTTAGACTATGCTCCGGTGAAGAAAAACCTCCCATACCATCTTCATGTATGGATTCGGAGAGGATAGCAGGATCAGGAGATGATGTGCCGCTACCACTGACTTGCACTGACATTGAAGACATTGAAGGGTTCCACAAAACCAGTTTAATCGATGCGTGAATATATGATATGGACGAATCACTTAATGAAACACTTTCCACAAAAAAAATGAAACTATGTGAAGATAAGAAAATAAACAAAAATTACTATTTAGAGCATACAATCAAGATAGTCTTTGTTCCACAATGATGCAAAACCTGCCAAATCTAAGTCTCTTAGCATTAAAAAAGATTAGAAGGTTGTTTCAAGTCAATCAATACAATGACGAAGTCTCCGAGATATCCACGACAGAGTCAGTCTAAATAGGATCCGTGCGCTACGTTACTTTTGAGCCAACAAAACTTAAGAAAGTTATACTCACTCACACTAAGCACAGCCTCGCCGCGCCTTGCTTGAGTGACAATAATTCTATAATAAGAAATATAGTAACCGCTTGCGTGCACCCTCATTACTACCAAGTATTCACTCTCTACTCTTTTCACTAGGAGGAGGGAAAACTCCTGCAGCTTTTGGAGAATCCTATATTATTACTCAGACAAATTGTCGGAAGGACCGTAGCAGAGAGAGATCGCGCTCATGTGATTAAGAAGTGAGCAACGCAGAGATAAAAATTTTCGGAAGGACCGCAGCAGAAAACCGGAAGGACCGCAGCAGAATGGGGGAGGAAGTGAGCGTTTTTACTTTTACTACTTTTACTACTTTTCTACTTTTACTTTTACTGAGCTCAGTTTTATTGCGACCAGCAAAAATCCAGTGGTTTCGAATTTCAGGTGGGAAATTAGCTTTAGTGTATCGCACATTCATCGAGGTTGTCATTTTTGCCTGTGGGTACCGCCGCGTGGTCGTCCTACGGGAGTGAACTAGTTGCGCAATGCATTTCTGCGGAATTGGCGCGCACATCCCCGTATCCAGCCTGAAGGACTGCAGCAGTTATTCGGAACGACCGCAGCAGCTATTCGGGAGGACCGCAGGAGCTATTTGGAAGGACCGCAGCAGCTATTCGAATAGAAGAAATGCAGCAGGAAAACGGAAGGAAGGACACCTGTCGGCTCTTCCGGTTTTATGCTGCAGTCCTTCCGAAAAATTGTCTGGGTACGAGATTTTCGTTGAACACAGGCATGAGAACTTTTGCAATCGCGTAGGGGCATTGCATTCGCCTTCCATCTTCGCTCTTCTGGTCAGTTTCCCGAGAATCCTATGCTACTGCGAAATTTTCGTGCCTCGCAGTTATCCAGGATTCTTTGGAGAACGCCATCTGCGAAATCGCAGATCCCATGTGGTCTAGTGGTTAGGATTCGTGGTTTTCACCCACGCGGCCCGGGTTCGATTCCCGGCATGGGAAGACTTTTGCAATCGCGTAGGGGTATTGCATTCGCCTTCCATCTTCGCTCTTCTGGTCAGTTTCCCGAGAATCCTATGCTACTACGAAATTTTCGTGGTACACATCGACTGCCGAGACGATCATTCGCAGTTATCCAGGATTCTTTGGAAAACGCCATCTGCGAAATCGCAGATCCCATGTGGTCTAGTGGTTAGGATTCGTGGTTTTCACCCACGCGGCCCGGGTTCGATTCCCGGCATGGGAAGACTTTTGCAATCGCGTAGGGGCATTGCATTCGCCTTCCATCTGCGCTCTTCTGGTCAGTTTCCCGAGAATCCTATGCTACTACGAAATTTTCGTGGCTCGCAGTTATCCAGGATTCTTTGGAAAACGCCGTCTGCGAAATCGCAGATCCCATGTGGTCTAGTGGTTAGGATTCGTGGTTTTCACCCACGCGGCCCGGGTTCGATTCCCGGCATGGGAAGACTTTTGCAATCGCGTAGGGGCATTGCATTCGCCTTCCATCTTCGCTCTTCTGGTCAGTTTCCCGAGAATCCTATGCTACTACGAAATTTTCGTGGTACACATCGACTGCCGAGACGATCATTCGCAGTTATCCAGGATTCTTTGGAAAACGCCATCTGCGAAATCGCAGATCCCATGTGGTCTAGTGGTTAGGATTCGTGGTTTTCACCCACGCGGCCCGGGTTCGATTCCCGGCATGGGAAGACTTTTGCAATCGCGTAGGGGCATTGCATTCGCCTTCCATCTTCGCTCTTCTGGTCAGTTTCCCGAGAATCCTATGCTACTACGAAATTTTCGTGGCTCGCAGTTATCCAGGATTCTTTGGAGAACGCCATCTGCGAAATCGCAGATCCCATGTGGTCTAGTGGTTAGGATTCGTGGTTTTCACCCACGCGGCCCGGGTTCGATTCCCGGCATGGGAAGACTTTTGCAATCGCGTAGGGGCATTGCATTCGCCTTCCATCTTCGCTCTTCTGGTCAGTTTCCCGAGAATCCTATGCTACTACGAAATTTTCGTGGTACACATCGACTGCCGAGACGATCATTCGCAGTTATCCAGGATTCTTTGGAAAACGCCATCTGCGAAATCGCAGATCCCATGTGGTCTAGTGGTTAGGATTCGTGGTTTTCACCCACGCGGCCCGGGTTCGATTCCCGGCATGGGAAGACTTTTGCAATCGCGTAGGGGCATTGCATTCGCCTTCCATCTGCGCTCTTCTGGTCAGTTTCCCGAGAATCCTATGCTACTACGAAATTTTCGTGGCTCGCAGTTATCCAGGATTCTTTGGAAAACGCCGTCTGCGAAATCGCAGATCCCATGTGGTCTAGTGGTTAGGATTCGTGGTTTTCACCCACGCGGCCCGGGTTCGATTCCCGGCATGGGAAGACTTTTGCAATCGCGTAGGGGCATTGCATTCGCCTTCCATCTTCACTCTTCTGGTCAGTTTCCCGAGAATCCTATGCTACTACGAAATTTTCGTGGCTCGCAGTTATCCAGGATTCTTTGGAGAACGCCATCTGCGAAGTCGCAGATCCCATGTGGTCTAGTGGTTAGGATTCGTGGTTTTCACCCACGCGGCCCGGGTTCGATTCCCGGCATGGGAAGACTTTTGCAATCGCGTAGGGGCATTGCATTCGCCTTCCATCTTCGCTCTTCTGGTCAGTTTCCCGAGAATCCTATGCTACTACGAAATTTTCGTGGTACACATCGACTGCCTAGACGATCAGTCGCAGTTATCCAGGATTCTTTGGAAAACGCCGTCTGCGAAATCGCAGATCCCATGTGGTCTAGTGGTTAGGATTCGTGGTTTTCACCCACGCGGCCCGGGTTCGATTCCCGGCATGGGAAGACTTTTGCAATCGCGTAGGGCATTGCATTCGCCTTCCATCTTCGCTCTTCTGGTCAGTTTCCCGAGAATCCTATGCTACTACGAAATTTTCGTGGTACACATCGACTGCCTAGACGATCAGTCGCAGTTATCCAGGATTCTTTGGAAAACGCCGTCTGCGAAATCGCAGATACCATGTGGTCTAGTGGTTAGGATTCGTGGTTTTCACCCACGCGGCCCGGGTTCGATTCCCGGCATGGGAAGACTTTTGCAATCGCGTAGGGGCATTGCATTCGCCTTCCATCTTCGCTCTTCTTGTCAGTTTCCCGAGAATCCTATGCTACTACGAAATTTTCGTGGTACACATCGACTGCCTAGACGATCAGTCGCAGTTATCCAGGATTCTTTGGAAAACGCCGTCTGCGAAATCGCAGATCATATGTGGTCTAGTGGTTAGGATTCGTGGTTTTCACCCACGCGGCCCGGGTTCGATTCCCGGCATGGGAAGACTTTTGCAATCGCGTAGGGGCATTGCATTCGCCTTCCATCTTCGCTCTTCTGGTTAGTTTCCCGAAGACCCATGCTACTGCGAAATTTTCGTGCCTCGCAGTTATCCAGGATTCTTTGGAGAACGCCATCTGCGAAATCGCAGATCCCATGTGGTCTAGTGGTTAATAATTGGGTTTTTCCACCCACGCGGCCCGGGTTCGATTCCCGGCATGGGAAGACTTTTGCAATCGCGTAGGGGCATTGCATTCGCCTTCCATCTTCGCTCTTCTGGTCAGTTTCCCGATAATCCTATGCTACTACGAAATTTTCGTGGTATACATCGACTGCCGAGACGATCAGTCGCAGTTATCCAGGATTCTTTGGAAAACGCCGTCTGGGAAATCCCAGATATCATGTGGTCTAGTGGTTAGTATTCGTGGTTTTCACCCACGCGGCCCGGGTTCGATTCCCGGCATGGGAAGACTTTTGCAATCGCGTAGGGGCATTGCATTCGCCTTCCATCTTCGCTCTTCTGGTCAGTTTCCCGAGAATCCTATGCTACTACGAAATTTTCGTGGTATACATCGACTGCCGAGACGATCAGTCGCAGTTATCCATTATTCTTTGGAAAACGCCATCTGCGAAATCGCAGATCCCATGTGGTCTAGTGGTTAGGATTCGTGGTTTTCACCCACGCGGCCCGGGTTCGATTCCCGGCATGGGAAGACTTTTGCAATCGCGTAGGGGCATTGCATTCGCCTTCCATCTTCGCTCTTCTGGTCAGTTTCCCGAGAATCCTATGCTACTACGAAATTTTCGTGGCTCGCAGTTATCCAGGATTCTTTGGAGAACGCCATCTGCGAAATCGCAGATCCCATGTGGTCTAGTGGTTAGGATTCGTGGTTTTCACCCACGCGGCCCGGGTTCGATTCCCGGCATGGGAAGACTTTTGCAATCGCGTAGGGACATTGCATTCGCCTTCCATCTTCGCTCTTCTGGTCAGTTTCCCGAGAATCCTATGCTACTACGAAATTTTCGTGGTACACATCGACTGCCGAGACGATCAGTCGCAGTTATCCAGGATTCTTTGGAGAACGCCATCTGCGAAATCGCAGATCCCATGTGGTCTAGTGGTTAGGATTCGTGGTTTTCACCCACGCGGCCCGGGTTCGATTCCCGGCATGGGAAGACTTTTGCAATCGCGTAGGGGCATTGCATTCGCCTTCCATCTTCGCTCTTCTGGTCAGTTTCCCGAGAATCCTATGCTACTACGAAATTTTCGTGGCTCGCAGTTATCCAGGATTCTTTGGAAACGCCATCTGCGAAATCGCAGATCCCATGTGGTCTAGTGGTTAGGCCTCGTGGTTTTCACCCACGCGGCCCGGGTTCGATTCCCGGCATGGGAAGACTTTTGCAATCGCGTAGGGGCATTGCATTCGCCTTCCATCTTCGCTCCTTCTGGTCAGTTTCCCGAGAATCCTATGCTACTACGAAATTTTCGTGGTACACATCGACTGCCTAGACGATGAGTCGCAGTTATCCAGGATTCTTTGGAAAACGCCGTCTGCGAAATCGCAGATCCCATGTGGTCTAGTGGTTAGGATTCGTGGTTTTCACCCACGCGGCCCGGGTTCGATTCCCGGCATGGGAAGACTTTTGCAATCGCGTAGGGGCATTGCATTCGCCTTCCATCTTCGCTCTTCTGGTCAGTTTCCCGAGAATCCTATGCTACTACGAAATTTTCGTGGCTCGCAGTTATCCAGGATTCTTTGGAAAACGCCGTCTGCGAAATCGCAGATCCCATCTGGTCTAGTGGTTAGGATTCGTGGTTTTCACCCACGCGGCCCGGGTTCGATTCCCGGCATGGGAAGACTTTTGCAATCGCGTAGGGGCATTGCATTCGCCTTCCATCTTCGCTCTTCTGGTCAGTTTCCCGAGAATCCTATGCTACTACGAAATTTTCGTGGTACACATCGACTGCCTAGACGATCAGTCGCAGTTATCCAGGATTCTTTGGAAAACGCCGTCTGCGAAATCGCAGATCCCATGTGGTCTAGTGGTTAGGATTCGTGGTTTTCACCCACGCGGCCCGGGTTCGATTCCCGGCATGGGAAGACTTTTGCAATCGCGTAGGGGCATTGCATTCGCCTTCCATCTTCGCTCTTCTGGTCAGTTTCCCGAGAATCCTATGCTACTACGAAATTTTCGTGGTATACATCGACTGCCGAGACGATCAGTCGCAGTTATCCAGGATTCTTTGGAAAACGCCATCTGCGAAATCGCAGATCCCATGTGGTCTAGTGGTTAGGATTCGTGGTTTTCACCCACGCGGCCCGGGTTCGATTCCCGGCATGGGAAGACTTTTGCAATCGCGTAGGGGCATTGCATTCGCCTTCCATCTTCGCTCCTCTGGTCAGTTTCCCGAGAATCCTATGCTACTACGAAATTTTCGTGGCTCGCAGTTATCCAGGATTCTTTGGAGAACGCCATCTGCGAAATCGCAGATCCCATGTGGTCTAGTGGTTAGGATTCGTGGTTTTCACCCACGCGGCCCGGGTTCGATTCCCGGCATGGGAAGACTTTTGCAATCGCGTAGGGGCATTGCATTCGCCTTCCATCTTCGCTCTTCTGGTCAGTTTCCCGAGAATCCTATGCTACTACGAAATTTTCGTGGTACACATCGACTGCCGAGACGATCAGTCGCAGTTATCCAGGATTCTTTGGAGAACGCCATCTGCGAAATCGCAGATCCCATGTGGTCTAGTGGTTAGGATTCGTGGTTTTCACCCACGCGGCCCGGGTTCGATTCCCGGCATGGGAAGACTTTTGCAATCGCGTAGGGGCATTGCATTCGCCTTCCATCTTCGCTCTTCTGGTCAGTTTCCCGAGAATCCTATGCTACTACGAAATTTTCGTGGCTCGCAGTTATCCAGGATTCTTTGGAAAACGCCATCTGCGAAATCGCAGATCCCATGTGGTCTAGTGGTTAGGCCTCGTGGTTTTCACCCACGCGGCCCGGGTTCGATTCCCGGCATGGGAAGACTTTTGCAATCGCGTAGGGGCATTGCATTCGCCTTCCATCTTCGCTCTTCTGGTCAGTTTCCCGAGAATCCTATGCTACTACGAAATTTTCGTGGTACACATCGACTGCCTAGACGATCAGTCGCAGTTATCCAGGATTCTTTGGAAAACGCCGTCTGCGAAATCGCAGATCCCATGTGGTCTAGTGGTTAGGATTCGTGGTTTTCACCCACGCGGCCCGGGTTCGATTCCCGGCATGGGAAGACTTTTGCAATCGCGTAGGGGCATTGCATTCGCCTTCCATCTTCGCTCTTCTGGTCAGTTTCCCGAGAATCCTATGCTACTACGAAATTTTCGTGGCTCGCAGTTATCCAGGATTCTTTGGAAAACGCCGTCTGCGAAATCGCAGATCCCATGTGGTCTAGTGGTTAGGATTCGTGGTTTTCACCCACGCGGCCCGGGTTCGATTCCCGGCATGGGAAGACTTTTGCAATCGCGTAGGGGCATTGCATTCGCCTTCCATCTTCGCTCTTCTGGTCAGTTTCCCGAGAATCCTATGCTACTACGAAATTTTCGTGGTACACATCGACTGCCTAGACGATCAGTCGCAGTTATCCAGGATTCTTTGGAAAACGCCGTCTGCGAAATCGCAGATCCCATGTGGTCTAGTGGTTAGGATTCGTGGTTTTCACCCACGCGGCCCGGGTTCGATTCCCGGCATGGGAAGACTTTTGTAATCGCGTAGGGGCATTGCATTCGCCTTCCATCTTCGCTCTTCTGGTCAGTTTCCCGAGAATCCTATGCTACTACGAAATTTTCGTGGCTCGCAGTTATCCAGGATTCTTTGGAGAACGCCATCTGCGAAATCGCAGATCCCATGTGGTCTAGTGGTTAGGCCTCGTGGTTTTCACCCACGCGGCCCGGGTTCGATTCCCGGCATGGGAAGACTTTTGCAATCGCGTAGGGGCATTGCATTCACCTTCCATCTTCGCTCTTCTGGTCAGTTTCCCGAGAATCCTATGCTGCTACGAAATTTTCGTGGCTCGCAGTTATCCAGGATTCTTTGGAGAACGCCATCTGCGAAATCGCAGATTCCATGTGGTCTAGTGGTTAGGCCTCGTGGTTTTCACCCACGCGGCCCGGGTTCGATTCCCGGCATGGGAAGACTTTTGTAATCGCGTAGGGGCATTGCATTCGCCTTCCATCTTCGCTCTTCTGGTCAGTTTCCCGAGAATCCTATGCTACTACGAAATTTTCGTGGTACACATCGACTGCCGAGACGATCAGTCGCAGTTATCCAGGATTCTTTGGAAAACGCCGTCTGCGAAATCGCAGATCCCATGTGGTCTAGTGGTTAGGATTCGTGGTTTTCACCCACGCGGCCCGGGTTCGATTCCCGGCATGGGAAGACTTTTGCAATCGCGTAGGGGCATTGCATTCGCCTTCCATCTTCACTCTTCTGGTCAGTTTCCCGAGAATCCTATGCTGCTACGAAATTTTCGTGGCTCGCAGTTATCCAGGATTCTTTGGAGAACGCCATCTGCGAAATCGCAGATCCCATGTGGTCTAGTGGTTAGGATTCGTGGTTTTCACCCACGCGGCCCGGGTTCGATTCCCGGCATGGGAAGACTTTTGCAATCGCGTAGGGGCATTGCATTCGCCTTCCATCTTCGCTCTCTGGTCAGTTTCCCGAGAATCCTATGCTACTACGAAATTTTCGTGGCTCGCAGTTATCCAGGATTCTTTGGAAAACGCCGTCTGCGAAGTCGCAGATCCCATGTGGTCTAGTGGTTAGGATTCGTGGTTTTCACCCACGCGGCCTGGGTTCGATTCCCGGAAGACTTTTGTTTTGGTGAGATGCCTTTTGCACTCTATGATGACGTGTTCCTATACCTTTTGAAACCGTTGAGACTTCCGCTAAGATGGCAAGGTTGTGTCGATAGTGGATGGGCATCTTTGGATCGATTATGCCTCGATGCGTTTTTGCCTGTTTGAGATGCGCTACCCCAAATCTCTTTTTAGGAATATCTTTGGCGACACCATACTAAACGGCCAGCACTGGACGTTTTTTTTTCTGCACCCATACATTTCCGTACACACGCTGTTCACGTTGCTGAATTACTTGGTCGGAAAATTGATTTGTTTTATTTTGGGGGGTCGAAGGTGGTAAAAGGCACCTATGAGTCCTATTGAATTCCATGTGCAAACTTTTATAGTTCTACGGGCGTGCACAGAGAATATGGTGCTCACTTGACTAAAATTTCCTTTTGGATTCACAAACGTGGGCGTACACCCATGATCTTCCAATTAACATATAGGCGGCATAACACATGTTGGTGAGTATTCAGTCATCACGGTGTGGTGATTTTGCCATGGATACCCTTAGCGTTCGTGGATTTGAGACAAAAGCAACCAAAAAAACACATCATTACTGATGAGTATAGTTGTAACAACGCTCCATGGATTGTCACGCCACATTATTCGCCATAGCCACGATGAGCAGCGAAGTATGGAATGCTCCTGCCAGTGACAGGTGAGCAGTTCAGAGAGCTCACTTGGGGCACAAACAAAGGGGCCTATCCACGTTCGAGAACAGACAAATTTGTATTATATATGCCGGATGTGCACATGTGGCAGACGCACGCTTGCCTTGCCGGCGTCTTGAGCTGCGTCTTGAGTGTGTCTCAAATGTTGCGCTTATCTGACGCGCGAACGCGTTGAATAAGAAAAAACCTATTTTAAAGTACCTATTTTCCGTTTCGTTCCTTCCACTGTACGGAAAACAGATAAAGAATGTGGCCTTCCCCGGAACTCATCAGCAGTGAAGGAACACCATTGAAAAATAAAAACAAAAAACAAGAAATAAGAACACGGAAATTATTGAAAATAACTAACCTCCTGCCTTTTTGGTCCTATCGTTCTCCTTTGGCTCTTCTTCCCGTCCTCTTGCCTCCTTCCTCCATCTTGTCCTGTGGCTCGTTTGCGTTCTCAAACTTGGGCAATTAAACCTTAAAATATTAGTTTGATCTGAATTACACTGGAAGCGTGCTGGGCTCGGTCGTGTGACCGTGCGATCAAGGAAGGTGCCGATCTGTTGTTATTCATGGTGTACATGCTGCGTTGACTCGTCTATGGAAAATTCGCTGCGAATCCAGTACTAGGTGCGCGCCTATAGCGAACGCACCTGGTATGAATTACTCTTTTCCCTGATGATGATTACAGTTCTGTTCCTCACAAACAAGAGGTCACATGAGTTTCCGTGGAATAAGCAGGTCTGACATTTTGATGCGTAAAGAGTTCGTATCGAATCTGGTGCACTCATTCGTAGTGACCGGCCTTCCTGCATGGTGGGTGCTTATCAAAGCCAATTTTCAAAGGGAGAACTCACACTAGATGCGTGCGTCAGTCGTGCTTCTTCCGCGGGCATCCATTTGCGAAGAATCCACCATGGAGACCGATCGACGCGGCACGCATGCATGCCCTGAGTAAATATGTCGCACGACCGCCCCAAGACCACCACGCGTGCGTCTCACCTGCGTCTGAGCTGCCTCAGAACTGCGACAGGGCGTATATCCTCTATCACGAAGCTACACGCGCGTCGAACGAACGCATACAATACAAATCAACCCGTAGAAGAACGCAGCTCTTTGAAAAACTCACTTGAGTAGTGGAATACGGTGTGGTTGTGACATTAACACACTTTCTCTTGACTAGCATAAGCTTGATCTATCGGACCACGCTGAGCGCTCAGGCTCACTGCAACTGCCGTGGACCCGCCCGATGACATCTTTCCCACTACTGGGCACCGGCGCACCTCTTACAAAGCCAGGGACCCGTTTCTTGTAAAATTCCCTACTTTCGAGCTGGTAACCCGCCCATGTCGTTGTCCTTCCATCTTGCCCCGTCTTGCTAAATTCTAGCGTGCGGCCAGTCATCTTTGGCCGGCCAGTTGTCGGAAGAAAATGCTGATTTCATCATGAAAACGGCGATACCATGCAAAATAACATTGGTAGTCGTGTCCAGCACCTCAAGTAACCGCTTTTGCGCAGTTTCAGAAAGTTTTGTGAGATAGAGAGGCGGGTAAAGCGGTGAGCATGATATGTGTGCTGAAAAACGGGTCCACAGAGAGATGAGAGGAATGGCGGAGACCTCCATCACTACATTAGTAGTTTAAGATGTTTGTGAATGATGTGCTGGCATCAAAAAGCGCACCAACTGCACAAGAAGCGCTCAATGTCGTGAAGTACTAGGACTCAAAGTTAGCGAAGCAAGCATAAAAGTAAGCTTGAGAGTCTGGTGTTAATCGGACAATCCGGTTAATTACATTGTTTAATTATTTAAGTTGCTTCCGAATAGCTCGATTTTGAATTGTGAATGGTTTAAAGTCGGTGACTTCCCTAGAGTGAGCGGTTCCAGGGTTTGCTCCGTATTTGTCTTCTGCTGCTTATTGGTTTACATGCGGTCTTCGCGGAAGAAGAACCAGTGGATGACGAAGATGGAGATCTGTTAGATGAAAAAAAGACAGTAAATCCCAGTGACACTGATCATCACAGTAGCACAGAAAAGAAAAAAGAAAAGTGTGAAGGTAAGTCTGGTCAAGCGTCCTTTGAAAGATTATTGGTGGATCGATGGAACAATGCAAAAAAAACATCGTGAACATTAACCCATTGGCGACCCATCAGCGGTGAGCCGCGCCCCTATTATCAAGTACTGGACCCTATTTTCGAATGTACAGAACCTCCTAAAAAGGTCTGAAACAACTATTGTTCAAGAAAGAGTTCTCTTTTATTGCGACAAATATCATGAAAAGGGTGAGATTTTGAAATCGAGGGAGATTGCTTTACACTTTTTGTGCAGTAAATGGAAATATTCTGAAGAAAGAGCACGTTTCCTACATAGAAACACGTTCATTACATCCTGCACTTTCTTATTCGTCAGGTTAGAGCCGTACGAACGTGTATACTTTCTGAACACTCCCTTATAACACCAAAAACACCTTCTACAAACTTTCTTCGGCCTTAATGGAATCCAGAAGCGTTTAGATTCTCTTCTTTTTTCGGTCCGATGATACTAGTAATCTTCTGGAACTACATTTCAAATTATTTCTGAAAAAAACTGTTTTAGTCCCAATTAACTTATCATAACGATGTGGAACTCCGCGGGCGCCGCACTTTTGAAACGGGCGTTGGTCCCACGCGACAGGCACGCAAAAACGGGTGCGGTCGTCAATGGGTTAATGAATCGAATTTCATAATTGATATTCGTCTTAATTTTTGGTTGGGAGTCCATGTACAAGAGAACTAGCCATTACAAGCGAAACTACCCACAGGAAAATCCAGTACTTACAATTAGTTAAGGCACGCACACATTCTATCTGGACAAGCTAGATCAAGCAGCACGAGGATCTGACGAGAATGAGATTGGTGATGTCAATGAAATGAAGTGTGGATGTGCAGACAATGAGAGTGGCATATGGTGTAGCGCGTGCTACCGGCCTTGACCACTAAAGGCTCCTTAACCCATTCCATCTCATTTAGTGTATTTGCTCGAAAAGAGGGTAATTTCCAATGTTTGCCTTGATTCACAGGCGTCCCTTCACACATCTCTCCATGATGGTCTGGATAGGGTACCATAAATTCTTCTGATCTCAAAAGTAAATTGTTCCACTCTCTTCCAAAAATAAAAACAACTGCTACTGCTCTCCGGGTTCAGTTATGCTCGAAAATTCTCGGAGACCTGACACGGGGTCCCGCCCAGTCGGCGCTCCTCCGTTTCAGTGAAGTACGAGCGAGGGGACGAGGTGGGCTATTGCAGTCCGGTGAGGGAAGGGATGCAGTGGGATAAACGCTTCCATGATTTTTTGTCCAGTGCTCAGAAACGCAAAACCAACTTGCTGACAAGCATTTGCCGCACAGGTTCCTGGTTCGATCAGGTTCTTCCTTGCTTGCCTCAGAGCTTGTGGACAACTTGTTTTCGCCTTTTCTTGTCAACAACTTATCCATCCAAAGGTTGCAACAAGCAGTTTTTGCCTTTCTTTCACTAACGAATTAGCCCTATAAAACTGCCGAAATCCCCCTACCCTATCCCACCTTCTCTTGAAGGCAGTGTGTCACCTCGTTTCATAAGTTGCAGATATCAACAGATTCCAGACTTTCTCGGCACGCCGATTCTAGTGATGTACGTCAAAACGCAGAAAAAAGACGAAAACCCTTTTTTCGGAGGGTTCGAAGTGCAGTTCACGGTTGCCAGTGTTGGCTGCCCGCCACTGCTGCAGGTTTGGCCAACACGTCTTGACGTATCCGATCGATAATATCAACGGCTTCGCTCGTCCATTCAGCTTGATATACTCTTCGAGATTTGTGGAATGTAGCCACTTTAGTAACTGATTCAGGATCCGTTAATATCTCAAACGGTGAAACACTGACTTTGAGGGGGTAGCCGCTAACGCTCGCAGAACAAATAAGTCGTTGAAAGGTTGTATGCCAGTTGTTTCGGGACACATTTGGGATGAAAACTTGATTTTGGGGTTTTGAGTGGTTAAGGTAAGAAAATGTGGGTGACATAGGCCCGCAGGCACAGATGACCACAGCCAGAACCAAGACCATAGCAGACATAGCCGTAATAGAAGTGCGCCAAAGCCTAACCCTAACCCAGTGGCTGCCAGAGAGAGTGGAAGGGAGAGGGAGGGGTGTGGGAAAAAGGAGCTCTCCGCCGCTAAACAAAGCTTAAAAAACTAAAACTAAATAGAACCAAGCAGATGTAAATCGAAGTAAAAATAAAATTTTCCGCCCTTTCCGTTTATAGATCAACGCACTCAATACCATGGCTAGTTAGTTTTTAGCGATAATGACAGGCACCAGTTCATTTAAGGAATCAGACTTTCCCATGAAATTGTAGTTGTATAAGAGTTGTATGACATCCATATAGAATTTTTACTGCATCCTTTACGTCTACGGGGAAACACCAATTTGTAATCATTTCTCTCCTTCAGAGGGACGGGTTCGATATGAATGCCCTGGCGGGACTGTAGAGAATCACAAGGACTTGGATGAAGAATATGGACGTTGCGTAAAGATCATCGGAAATCTCACATTCCGCAAACTAACACGTGGGTTGTTTTTTGATTGTGTAAGATTTGCTTATTGCAAAAATGCTACCTATTTACGCAGAAAATGGATTTACTGAGAGAATTTCGCCCACAAAGGCCTTACTCTAGCTATGCAAACACGTCTTTGCAAAAAATACGTTCTTCATTATTGATGCAGTAGCTGAATACCCTACTAGGAAAATCCTTCTAAGAAAACTACGAAGCAACATGTTGTTGAACTACAGTTGTATTACGTTCACAAAGTTTGTGATATTTGCTCAACAACTGGCGATAAAGTTCCATTTTCGGGTTCAAATATTTTTTAAATATTGAAGATCGTCTGAGGACGTCGAACGAAACAGCATAAAAGATGCTGCATGAAAACAACAGAAAATTCACTTTTGAGCACATTTTTATGGAGAGAATAAGTTCCTATTCTGAATCGCGATCATAATTCCTACTACAAACGGCCCTGCAGAGAACGCCTCCCGAAATCTTCGAAGCAATCTATCAGTGAGGCGTATGTGGAGGAAATCCAGGACCACTAGACGTTCCATCGTATCTCTTCAAAACATTGGGTTCAGTGATGGATTTGTAGTTTCGTAGGTAATCATGTGTATCACTGTGATCGGTGTCATTTGTTTACCCCAAATTCTTCTTAAAAATTCTGGAATCTTCAATTTTATGATGGAATACTTATTGCGAATACTCTGGCTGTGCGCCACTCAGCACGGCGATTGGCCTTGCGCCGATCTCCACCTTCTTTTCAAAGTTATGTGGTGATGAGCTTTGGTTGAGCACTGAGCAGTGACCTCGGATCGGTCACTTGGTTATTTCTTCTGTTGAGGGTGGGATCGCATCGTCGCAATACTCCATTCGTCCTCGTGGCAACTCGCCAGATGTCCAGTATACTTGCAACCGAATCGAATAATTATTCGGTTATTCGAATAAATTACTCGAATCGAATCATTCGAAAATTCGAATATTCGAAATTTTCGTTTTTCGAATATATTCGAAGTTCGAATATTCGAAAAAGTCAACTTTCGAATATATTCGATTATTCGAATATTCGAAGCCCCCACTATTCGAATGCGTCACCCGAATATTCGATATTCTAATCACATGAAATGGTTCAGAGACGTTTGCCTTGTGCTGGCTTAGTTTTGTGTCGGTAGAAGGCATCCTATATTAGTGTACAGAGTCGTCCTACGGCGATTTCCTTTCGGGCAAACAACATGCAACACCTTTTAGTCATCCATTACGCTCTCAATGAAAAGTTTGGAGAGAATTATTAGATGTTGACAGAAGTCCTTAAGCTTTATTTCGGTCGCATTTTTACGCGTGCCATTACCATTCTTTCGCAAATTGATTACAGTCATACGAGAGCGCTTTTCTTTTCCTGCAATTCTGTCATCATGAGGTCTTCCAAAAATGTTAACTCACCAAGTTTTCATGCTTAGGGAGGAAAATGCCAAGTTGAAAAAAGACATCATTTTCTCTCTAATTTTAATAGGAATAGAAAGCATGCCGTCGCCACTATAGTGGCGAATCAGAGTATTAATGGTAGTTTTTCAATCACATCTGATGTTAACTGTCAAGAAAACCTGGCCGCGTGTTTTTCGAGTGCGCGAAAACGCACCGCCATCGACGCTCACTCTGAGCGGTGAAAACTGCAACTGAAAAAAAGCGCAAAGACTTATAGCAACACCCAATACTTTGCTTTTGCTTTTCTTGATACTCAATTTTTTTCAAAGTTTAAATTTCAATTAGTTTTCTGGATTCATTTGCTTGAATTAGTTGAACTCACTTGAAATTTTGGTTCTTGAGTTGATTTATTTGGATTACATGATGGTCTCTTGCCGGTTTTTTGCGACAATAAATTCGAAGGTGGCAGCAAAAGGTGGTACAGATTGCTAGAGTCTTGGGTCCATCTAAAATTTCAATCTAGGACCTTCATTCGAATGATTTGTTCGAATAATCTATTCGAATAATTATTCGAAAATTCAAATATTCGAAATTTCCGTTTTTCGAATATATTCGAAATTCGAATATTCAAAAAAGTCAATTTTCGAATATATTTGATCATTCGAATATTCGAAATTTTTTCAAAAATGTGCAAGTATAATGTCCAGCATATTAGTGTTTTGACTGATCAACGTAACACGGCATTTCAGACCATTGACGCTTCTTCTACGTTACTGTTATGTAGAATAATGCTCTCGTTGGTGCCAGACAGTTAATACTAAGCGTCACTCCACTTTAGTGGTGGTTAGGCTAAGGTTCGTGGCTGGACCTCGCCAGATTTCGTCACTCTCCACGTTTCGCTTGCATGACACAAAGCAGGAGCGGTAGCAAACATCTTGAAATACCAAGCGAACGGCACTGACCTGATAGTGTTAGTGAAGTGTCAGCTCAACTTTGCAACCACAGTCAATGTACAAGCTAACCGCCATATTTGAATTATGTGGATTTTACGAAACCACCAAATCATCAGATGTTTCGTGCCTTTTGTGCCGACAGAAGCGGCACTCCTCTCTCAAGTTTCTTTACCGTATCTGGTCCGGTTGTATTTTCTGTGACAGAGGCCATTAATTGTGTCGTATATTATATGTTTGTGGGATATTGCCAGATACTTTGTGTAAGGTGCGGAGCCCCTATATGTTATCAGATTAGCTACCACTGCACCACTGAGTGCAAGTCGAGCGAATAAAGTCTTCGACTTACTGTGTGCCTAGTACACGGAAAGGGAGCCAACACCCTCCCATCTACAAAGCAGACACACCTTTAAGTTATCCATGCCGTTAACCTGTGCTACTCTTAGTTCGCCTTCGAAATACGAGTTTTGCAAGTAATGTCGCGATTCCATCCCAACTCTCACCTCCAATACAGATGACAGAGTGCATCGCAGATCCATATTTTCTGCAGCAAAGACTATCTAGCTCTTTTAGCTTCTGTCCGGGTTCGAAATCAGCTGCAAGTTAACCGCTATGATAAATATCCCCTTTAAGTCGCAGTTTCGGTGAGATACCGACTCGGATATGACCGTCAAAGTGAACAGACCAGCGTGTCATTAGTTTTTTTCTAAATATTGGATATTTCAGGCAGCCGAATGTTGAAGGTGAACTGCGCATTCAGGCGTATAAAAGAAATACATGGAGTTCTTGTTTTTGAAGAGAACATTGGCTTTCGGGACATATCCATTCTCAAAAACCTCAGACTGATAAATGCTAGTGCGTCATATGGTTAGTTTTTCCTTGTGAAGCAAATGAAATAAGTTTATTTACTTTTTTGTTCGCTAGAATTAAACACCTACTTGGTCATAAGGCTCGTGCGCCTCCAGTGTGAGATTAGTAGTGAGAAGAGTGCTATTCGGGCAGGAGTTTCTGGAAGATGCAATAGGAAGTCCAGGGGGATTTCTATCTGATCTTACATTAGATATCCCAATCGTCCCTAGATGAAATTATCGGCGCGACTGAAAAGACTAGAACGGTTCTGTTTTGTTGAACACTGTCGACTAGAAAATCCAACCTTGCATTATTTTGTTGCTGTATTGACGTCCAATACAGCGATACCGTTTCGAGAACCATGGCTTGGGAAATCCCCAGATTCGACCCCACAGAGTTTAGCGAACTCTTTATTCCTTCCAATTTTTTCATTCTTGAAGTTTAAGGGCAAAGTCTTCTATGACCTCAAAGGCAGCACACGCCGTAATTCTCGACGACGAGCTGGTGTGGTGATAGTAGCAAATACTGTCAACGTATCACAAAATGAACACGAAAAAATGTTTGATCATTTACCTACGAAGAAGCTCGAATCCTATCCACGAACACAGTCACCTTATATGTGCATACAGTAGCGAGCAAGAAGATTGCTCTCTAGCTCTTTTGTCTATAACTTCTCTCAAAAGAGAGCAGGGAAGTTCATATTCTTATGGGAGTTATAGATAGTCATGGGAGATGGTGAAGGGAGAACCGCTTCATTCCATCGACTTCATGTTTTTTAGGAGAAATTCTTTTCCACGAAGGTTGACATCCGTAATTTAGCACCATCCGCAATGTCTCACAAAACAACGTCTGTCGTTTCAATCTGGCCACAAATTGGTTTCTTAAAGCAGAGTCAACCCTGACATGCCTGAAAATGCGCATGCGCTGACCACTGTTTGACATCTGCAAAAACTACTTGGGTTTATTTCAGCAATGATCCTCTACGGATGTTTCTGTCACTCTGGCTCCCTCTATCGGCTCTATTTAAAAAGGGCGGGATGCTGCCGACAATTCTACAAATGTAGTTACAGGTGTTCGCTTCCAGCGCACTTCCGGCTGGTTGCCGTGCAGCCAATCGTTCACATCACAGAGAATGTGTTTTGGAATTTTTTGTGTCTCGATGAGAAAGATACCCTATTGGCCTCATCTGTATATATAAAAGCGAAAGTTTGTGTGTGTGTGTGTGTGTGTGTGTGTGTGTGTGTGTGTGTGTGTGTGTGTGTGTGTGTGTGTGTGTGTGTGTGTGTGTGTGTGTGTGTGTGTGTGTGTGTGTGTGTGTTTTTGTTTGTTTGTATGTTTGTATGTTCGGAATAGAAATCGCGGATGATGAACCGATCGGGACCAAATTTTGCATGTGGGTTCTTTGGGGGCCGAGAGGTTATAGGCTACTGTGCACCTCGGATTATCGATTAGCTTATCGATTTTATTGATTTTTCGCTCTTCCTGACCAGGGACTAGCGAGGACATGCCTGCTGGGGTATCTCAATGCGCTGAACACGAATACGACAACCATTTTGCGCCAAATTATTAATTTATTGATTTTTCGCTATCATTGTCCACTTGGTGCTAAAGATATGTCTACTGGGGTATCTCGATGCGCTGAACACGAATATGGCAACCATTTTGTATGACACCATCGATTTATTGACTTTTCGCCATTCTTGCCCAGGAGGCGATGAGGACATGTCTACTGGGGCAAATAAATACGCTGAACACGGATATGGCAACCATTTTGGGCAAAATATCAATTTATTGATTTTATCGATTTTTTCACTATTCTTGCCCCTGAGCGGTGAAGACATGTCTGCCGGGGTATCGCAGTGCGCTGAACACGGATATGATTTGACCGTTTTGACCGAAATATCGATTTATCTGTTATATTGATTTTTCGACATTCTTGCACACGAGTAGGTGAAAATGTGCCTTCTGGAACTTTCCGAAACGCTGAACGTGGATGAGGCAAGCACTTTATAAGAATTTATTTACGGGTCAAGCAACTTCACCTCATTTTCTGAGGGAAGGGGAGAGGGGTGAAGACGGGTCACTTAAGCCGATCACCAAATGATGAACAAAGGATTTTTTGGTTCAAAAAGTGTTGGCATCAGCTTTAAATGGCTGGGAGAAGTTGAACACCCGAGCGAAGCCGGGTACATCGTCTAGTAGGCGATAAAGATGGTCCAGGATTCCTAGAATATTGCCGTATGTGTGTCTTGGATTTGATGAGGTAGGCGTTTCTGAAATGTAATGGACTCTACGAAACATCAACGAAGTGGGATACTGTGGCCTGGCTCTGTAAAAAGTGGCTAATTCAGTTTGATTTAGATGAAGCAAACCAAAACAAACATTTTCGAAGCGAAAGGTCAAGGCGAAGTAAGAAAACTCGTGTGCGGAGCAAGGGGGCACACACACACTTGTGTTAGTGATCAGCACTCCTCAATTCGAGTGGCCCTGTTTCGATGAATCCATGGCGGTAAAAATCGTCACGTACACGGCAATGTCCCAGGGATCCTGGAGCATTATTACCACTTACGGGAGACTCAGGGTGTCATTCTCCTCCGGATGGAAAAAATTCCAAAACAATTCCCCGTGATGTGCACGATCGGCTGCATGGCAAGCAGCTGGAATATTTCGGGATTTCGAGGGAGCGATGAAGTGCATTGGAACCGAACACCTGTAGCTAAAGTTGTAGAAATGTCGGCAGCATCCCGTCCTTTTGAATAGAGCCGATAGAGGGAGCCATTGTGACAGAAACATCCGTAGAGGAACACTGCTGAACTAACCTCAAGTAGTCTTTGCAGATGTCAAAAAGTGGGCAGCGCATGCGCATTTTCAGGCACGTCAGGGTTGACTCTGCTTTAAGAAACCAATTTGTGGTCAGATTAAAACGACAGACGTCGTTTTGTGAGACATTACGGATGGTGCTAAATTACGGATTTCGACCTTCGTGGAAAAGAATTTTTCCTAAAAAAAAAATGAAGTCGATGGAATGAAGCGATTCTCCCTTCACCATCTCCCATGAGTGTCTACAACTCCCATAAAAAATCAAACCTCCCTGCTCTCTTTTGAGAGAAGTTATAGATGGAAGACCAAAAGTTGCAACCTTTTTGCTTGCTTTTGCATGTGTTCGCGCCGAATTTTCCCAGTGTTTCGCTCCCTCTTACCAATAAGATTGAGCTCTACCTCCCCCAGAACCCGAAATTTGGCAGGATCATTAAGATGAAGATTTAGGCGGATGCTGCCTTAAATCTAGTGTAAAATTGTTGAATAAAATACTCCAATTGACTTGGAATTATTCGGATTATGGCGCTTGCGCGTCGCATATCCGAGAGAATCATTAAGGGCCTTAGGAGCATTCATCAAGAATATTTTATCCATATACACTCACAAATTGCGTCTGTATAAGTTTAGCCCCAGAAGAATCGAGTTCTGGAGAGGAGAAACCAAAAAGCAGGGCAGTGTTGTCAAGTAATGGGAGAGATTGGTGAACGGGAAGGTGGGGCCGATTGTGACTGGCCCACGTGGCGCACACATGCCCAGAAGGGGTGAGGGGTTAGGGAAAAAAACTGGTATTGCTGCCACTATGGGGAGCAACCGAAATTCAAAAAAAGGGTGAGAGCATGAAAAAATTGACATGCTATTGAACTTTGGTAATTAAAGCCAAATATCTAAGTATGGTAACAATTAGGAGACAAACTAACAAGGGAAGGATACGGAAGGATACTTCATCAGTATTGCCTTTCGTATCGAGATGTATATTGGCTCACGCAGCTCGCGATGCTGACTTCAAATCTGTTTTCATGTGCCCCCAAATTCGTCTCAGTGAGGAGTTACAGCCCTTTTTAGCACGGCACAATGCTTATGTACGGTGCATGAAGTCGGTGTTCCAGGTCAGTTTTAAAAGAATAATTCCCGGCCAAACATCCTCTGAGGATGTTGTTTGACGAGTTTAACCCAAATATCATATCTTGTAGTCTGTAATCTGTATTTCTTTTGCACGCCACCTCTGTTCTCTCCCCTGAATCAGCATTTTCTCCCAATTTCCTACCCTACATATACCCAATGTATCCCTTCGAAAATGGGGTCACAGTACGAAATGAATGCGATATTCGTGTTCACCACCTTAAATAACTTCTTTACGCGAAATTCGAGATGATTCCATGAAATACCATACCTACCATACATGTATTATAAAAATGAACCTTTGACACAAAACGGGTATGATATTCGGGTTCAGCGCCTCAAATACTCCCCCTCATGCGATTTGGCCCAAAATTATTCGTTCAAAATGTTGGCGCAGATCTAGTCGAGTACGCCTCTAAAAGATCGATTTACAGTTGGGAAACCCTACAAATCTATACGGAAGAGGAAAGCAGCAGGTGGAAGGAAAATGCAAAGCAGCAGGTTGTGAATGAAATCGATGTAATTAGTGAAGATCGAGAGACACCACGACCGACATGGAATACCGACTTCATGCATCCTGTATGAGCATTCTGCAATGGTCGAAAGGGCTGTAACTCCTCACTGAGACGAATTTGGGGGCAGATGAAAACAGGTTTGAAATCAGCGTCGCGAGCTGCTTAAGCCAATATACATGTCGATACGAAAGCCGATACTGATGAAGTAACCTTCCCTTGTAAACCGAAATAGGTTACAGAGCCTCCGTTTTTTTTTTCTTAGAGTAATTCTGGGGAGTCTGGCAACCCATCGCCTCAGCACGGGTGTTCTAATTTCTCCGAATCCGCTGGCGCAACATTTTATTGCTTTGATCTCATTCAGGGCCACCACTGCAAATTTCCAATAACAGATATATGCTGAAGCTTGGTCTCAAGAAGTTGAAGAAAGTAATCAGCAAAACCAACAAAACAATTGTCATATATAACCACTATCCACTGTCTGACCTAGAACACTTGGACAAAATTTATGGTGGGAATGTTTCCTTTATAAAAGGATGGAAGAAAGAGAAGACGGAAGAGGAAGATAACACAGCATTAGGTGAATCCATTACTACGTTTCATTGCTGTTAGTTTGAATAAGTCAGTAAACAGATACGTAAATAACAAAGTAAAAAACACATAGGTAAAAAGATATCACCAGCTTAAGGACACACACAATTAATAACCAATTAATGTTATATGTACATGCGGAAATAGTCCACCCAGCATTGTTAAAGGTAACGCCTAGGGAAAACTTTGCCATCAAGATTTAGCTGTAATCCTAGATTTTTGCAGTGATGAACACGAATACAATTTCTTTCGAAATCTCGAAAAAAAACCTGGGTTTGAAAGCACCAGTTTCGGTCCTTGTGGCCGAGTTGGAACAGGTATAATTAGGTGTTATGGGTGGAAATCGGTACGGAAATTAAGTTTCGTCAAAGAGAAAGACAATGGTAGCAAACAGAAAAAAAAACTATTCCATTTCATGTGCAACTTATCCAGGGGATGGAGGGACACCCTCCTACGCTCCTATATCTCGAGAATGCTGATGTCTACAACGGTGCAAAATTTGTAGAATTATTAGTACCATTGCCCAGGGACCGAGACACTCAAAATCTCTGCTACGAAAAATATTGTGGGTGTTGCGTTTAACCCAGTTGACCAGTCGGTAATGTCTTTTCTTTGACGACGCGCCACTTTGGACACACTTCTGGCCAATCAGACAGCGTTTGATGTTTCGTGGCCAGATGCGCGATGTTTCAATAAATATTGGCCGCACGCACCTTAATATGTGCAGAAACACCACTCGATTTCTTGGATTCCAGGCGTCTTTGCGCAACTTCAACATGAAATTTTAGATCTGTATTGCTCAAAGATAGAAATTCTGCTCAGCGAAATTTCGACCAGGAAAATTTCTGAGGGGTGCTGCCTTTCGTAGGGGGTGACGTTCATTTTCTGCACATACGTATATGGCATTTGTCACGGAGTAAACATCGGTGCAATTGCGGAGCCAGTACAAAAGCTACGTGCGAGCTGCTAAAAACGTAGCCTTTCAACCGAGAATTTGATCTATTGGAATGGATCAGCTCGCACGCGTATTGCAACGCGATGTTTACTCCGAGGTGAATGCCCTGTACAAGCGTTCATGGGGCTTCAGATAATCGCAAACCAATCCCTGCAAAGAAGCGCACATGACGCACATGACACTTCCAATTTTTGTACATTGTTGTAACGTGTCGCTCCTTCATAACTTCCCTAGAAATAAGGTTACTCTCATTTTGTAACGTAGATTTTTCGTATCGCTTTAGATCGAATGCTTCGTAAACATTTCTAATTCCAAAATCATCAATTGATCTTTCTTCCAAAAGATGTAGACACCCAGATTAGGAAGTTCTTTAGCATGCGATAACAAGTGAAGGGGGCGGGGGGGGGGGGGGGGGGAAATGTTGAAGTAAAATAAAAACGAACGTGACGTTGTCGGAAGTATTCTGCTCTCTTAGGTGTGACGCTGATTGTAGTTGGTTGTTCTGTGATGGCTTTTTTCGGTTACGGAAGTGCTTACATAGTCTATAGATGGGAGAACCAAGAAGCTCTGCAAGAGGTACGGCTAAATTTATAGCTTCATTCACTGAGCCTTTGCCTCTGACACATATCCGTTGGATATGGGATTGCTGTTCAGGACCAAGAACCTGTGCGTGGAACACCTGCTCGTTCCGTTCCAGCGCAAAAGCGTTCCCAATCGCAGGAAAAACAAGGAAAAGTACAAGAAAAAGTTGCATCTGTCGAAACAACAGATTAAATTTGTTAAAGTTTTATTAATAGCCTACTTTTGTTAAGGATTAAATTATAGTTTCACATATTCGTTTGCACGCAGAGCCCTTCTATAACCAGAACGGATTTAATGACAGAGATGGTGCATTGTTAGGCGGAGCCTTGCATTGTTTGGTGGAGCCTATCTTGATTGGACAAACTCCTCCAAAAAAAAAAACAAAAAAATAACAGCAGCAAAAGGCTAGATGATACGTGTTGCCACGTGTACATCGCTGGCCATCGGGTCAGCGTTTCATTGGCAACATCCGTGAAAGTTTCCGTGAACGTTGTCGGTTACCAGCTATATATATGCCAGAATAAAACGAATAATTTTACTGATTCAATAACAACTTAGTTTATTTAGTAAACAATAAAAACGTCCGGGAATTAGAGAATAGGAAAACCCTATAGCTCTTCTTCTCTTTCCTACAGCTTGTATTGGTCTTCAATGTTGGAAAATTTGAATTTTCCATTTACTCGAAATCGAATATTTTTGCTTTCGAATATCGAATATTTAGAATGAGTGGAAATGTACCAACATTGGACAGCGAAACTTCAGGGCTCTCTCATACTCGAGTATCTGCATGTTTAAATAGTTCTCGAAATCGTTACTTGAAGAAACAAAATTGTTTAGCTTTCCTTCTGTCCCGAATGCACTATACGCATACTCCGGAGTTAGTTTTTCATGCATAAACGGATGCATATATGTATAGTGGCAGCCACATATTTAGCACACCCTCGCTTTTGGACGGCAGAAGTTTTCACATAGTATGTACGTGACTAAGAGAATCGGACCAAACTTCGAGCATGTGTTGCTGCCCTACTGGGCTTCTGTTCTGTTGCCCACTATGGGCACAGTTCAATCGACACAATCGACCTACAGATGTCAATGGCAGTTAACTACTTTCTGGTGATTTCTTTTTCGCTTCTTAGTTATTGACAAATAAACGATGGAACGATTGCAGGCGAAAACAGCTTATTCGTTCCAAATGTCGCGCCAAGGCTATTTTTGCAAGGCAGGATAACTCATACCAGCGGGCTGAGTCAAAACGTTGAAGTGGAGTTAAAGTTCAGAGATGAAGGTCATCGTGGGTGCTACCTTCAAAAATTTTCTTAAAAATTTTTTGGTGATCAGCATATTACCGAAGTTCAATGATCCTTTTCCAATGACCTGTAAGTGAAAGTCAGCAAAGTTATTCCGATGACAATGAATCAATGTACTTCCTGACTTATGTACGTACTTAGACTGCGCGCAGAGTTGCCGCACGTGCGTGCGGTGCTTCAGTGCGTTTGAGAGATTGCGGGCGCCGCAAAACGTGAACGCGACGCCGTTAGCGGCGCGTTCGCTGCCAATTCCTTGCTCGAGAACGCTGCCTGCGGCAGTATGATGCCGCGCGGTGGTGCCGTTCCAAACGTAGATGCGTGCGGCCAAAATCGTCACGACAATGGGTCAATATCCATCGAATCACTCAAACGCACGCAGGCAAGCACCGCACGTGCGGCAGCCAACTCTGCGCGCTACCTTAGCCGTTCCTCGGCACGGCGGTTGGCCACACGCGGGTCCCAACTCTTTTCCACATTGATCGATGTTGAACCCTACTCGACCAGTTGACCTTCACGGAAACGGAAGCACCGCTGTTGTTTCTGTGAGCCAAGGAATCATACCACCTTATAGGAGGTCGACCTGAGTGCGTGGTGTGGAAGCCCTGCAATCAAGCATTAGAACCGGAGCCAAGGCGGTATTGCAGAGTTTGCGGACCGTGAACTTCTTTGCTAGTCACACATGGAGCGCAGTTTCTTTAGAGAGCTGATAAGGAACTCTCATAAGTAATACGAATTTTCTTAAAATCTCGGCAATTTTGCATATACCCTTGTGATCATCAGTTCCCGGAGATTATTTTAACCTAAAAATCTCAAGAACGAGTTTGAGGCCGGAATGCCTTTAAAAACAGCACACAGCACCCGTGATAATTTTCCTCTCTCGGATTTTGCTCTAATCCTCGATTCAGGACTATGTTAAGAAAGAACGAATGTTGTGGAATTTCTAATCTTACGAGAGAGAAAAAAGGTTTTTGTGGCCCTAGTTTGGACCGTTTAGGATGGTGGGCAAGTTGCGCTTGTCGAAATCGAAGGTGGCGGAAATAAAAACAGGTTTTATCGTAAAGAAAGACAGTGATTGCAAACAAAATGCTCATTCTTTCCATTCTACAGCTCGTCCCCATTGAAATGTTGTGACACATCCATGTAACCGCTCATATCTTGAGAAACTGATGCCTACGATGATCCAACTTTAGCTGAAGTATTGGGACCAGATCGCTCACGCTTCGAAACATTCAGGACCTGGATAATGAGAATTGACGGTGCTGCCCTTCGGTGGAATTCTCTGTGTGTTCTGTCTCCGCTATCTTTGAAGAAAATATGCACGCTATCACACACTGTTATCGTATCAAGCTCTAAATTCTTATGACAGCAGTATTGTTTTCCACCAGTTTGTTTTCGCCCAGTACCGGGCCACCGGAGAGGAACAATTCTGATTTTTGAATTGGAGATGCTATTACTAAGAATTCTTCCGTTTTGCGCATTACTATTTTCATCCAGCAATGCCTATAAAATGGTTCTCTTTGTTCCGAACATAGCTAACAGCCAGGTAAGAAACTGGAATTTTCTACCACTGTTGCTGTTCTTTGTCACTAAAGGGAATTTTATAAATTTAGGTAATTTTCAGCAGTCGCGTCGCTGAGACACTAGCCAGGGCCGGCCATGACGTCACAATGGTGATGATATCAGCCCTGGATGGTGCTGAATCTAAATTCGTGAAGATCATGGAGGAAGTAAAAGGTACGTCCTGTAGCAGCATATTTGAAATTTATTGCTTCATCTGTGGCACTTTTTTGCACTATAACATTTGTCTTTTCATCGACTTGCATCGCTCTCACTAAGGTTGACCAGCAGTTACAAGCGTTTCCTCACAACATCCTCCGTCTTCATTGATTGTTTGGAATATTAAGCCGAATCTTCGCGGAAGAAGTTTATTGAATGGAAAGCATAGTAGCATCGGAAAAATGGGTGGGGAAATCACCGTTATATTGTTTTGATCTGCGCTTCTAGGACGATTCAAAGAGAAGATACAAAGCGATAACAGAGTGAATTTGAATCCAGAGTTGACTTGGAGGCGACATACACAGTTATTTTTGAGTTTGAGATGTTGCCAGATTCCGGGGTTTCAAGGGAGATTTCGATATCCATGTAGGAATAATGCGGAACACGCTAGAAGCCCACGAAATTGGGAAACTGTTTTCCGAGTTGTTCGAATGGCGGGAGATGAACTCGACGAATCCTGCCACCTGAATGTCCTTTGGCAATTGAAGCGACCGTATCTGCGTAAGCTGGCGCATATTCCACCAAAAATCCATATCAACGGGCAGCATCTACCGCTTGTGTTGCCAACATCTCCACACGTTACTTGACGATTCTTGGTGTTCTACTTACTACTGTCATTCAGCAGCGAACGACTACACGAGCCGAACATATCTCAGAATATTTATGTGCCTTGTGAAAATCATTATGGAAAGAAAATTAAAAATTTGTGCACTGCCTTTAAAGTAAGTTTGCTGTTGGACCGACCAAAGATATGAGCGTTCATATCTTGTACCAGACAGTATCAAAGTCTACTAGAAAAATAGTCTGTAATGAGATCAAACTTTCCACTCAAACCATTCCGTAAATCGACTTCTCTGTCAAAAAGTGTTCTTATGCTTACCTGGGAGGTAGTTGCGGAGCGTTCACTCCTGTCAACTTGGAGGGTTACATCCTATGCGGCAGAAATCAAGGTATAGCGGGACTCGAACGACGTAGTTGTAGCAGTGGGAAATGGCAAAACAAGAGCTGCAAAATAGTCTATGACAGCCAATTAAGCAAAGCATCACCATGAAAAATCAATGTGGAAAAAAACCACACGAACTTGTTTCCCAATCCAATACAATGTGTTCAGTTCACTATGTCAATGCATCTGTTGGTCTTGACAGGAAAGAATTCCTGGCAGAACAAGAGGAATTTATGTTTCAGGTTGGCACCGCTTACGTATTCTTAATATCCTAATTAAGTAGAACATTTACAATGACATTCCTTTTCATTCTTGTTTTCAAATGGGTGTTTTCTTCCTATGCTTACCGCTGCAGGGACTCCGTTCCTTTTCAGGATCTTCCCATGTGGGATCGCAGGATGCGAGAAAGCATGAATCGCATGTTTTCGCTCTTCATAGGATCTTGTCGAAGTGAGAAACGCTATTATGAACTCAATGAACTTCCCACAACAAACAATAGAATAGATCATAAATGATCATAAACGATGGCAAAATAATTGCAGAAGTGTTGGAGAACAAAGAATTTCATGATTGGCTAGCTGGAGAAAAGTTTGACCTTGCGTTCAGTTATGTGTTCAATCTTTGTCCAATTGGGCTCATTTATCGTGCCAAAATTCCTGCATGGATCTGGCTTAACAGGTACTTTCATGGAGTCTTCGTGTTAGATTGCACTTCGCAACACTACACGCGGACTATGCTACTCCTCGTCGCCGTCGCTGGCTACTGTGGCGCTGTTGCTTATTGATTGTGAACGGGAGTCGCCATCGCGCCGTGGCCTGCTAAATACTATACTCCGCGTAGAGTATAGCAGCATCCTTAACTAATTAGTCACTATATCACCGCTCATATTTAGTGCCGCTTTAATGGACGTTGTGGCTCATTACATGGGAGTACCTCGTATTCCTAGCTATGTCCCACGTGAGTCATTCTATGCTGTACATAGTTGAGGCACCTACATGGTGATACTTGGTTTTGGTCTTGAGCCATGAATCCTATTTTGTATTCTCGTTATAATTAAGCACATCATGTTTTCAGCCATTATTATGGAAAGCACCGACCATATGAACTTCTTGGAAAGGACTAAGAGCTTAGCTGGCCACACTCTAACAATACCTGTGTGGAAATGGTTCGGTGAACTACAAGATCTTTATACATGATTTCTCATGCAAATTTGTGTGGGAGAAATTTAATGCCTAGCAGATAGTTGATACATTACACAAATACCTTATGGCTTAATTGAAGGATATTGGCTGATAAGGAGACCGCTTTATTTCGAGAGTTGCTGGATCCAAAGTTCCCCGACCTGATCGAACTAGCTGAACAATGCCCGTTGGTGAATCCTCTAGAATATAGCCGACCTTCGATAACAACCATAATTTCAAAGCTAAGGTGATGGTGAACTCAAACGATCTCTACGATATCCCAAGGCCAACGTTGGCGAAAATAGTGAATATCGGTGGTGTTGGGATGCAGTTAAAAGACGTGAAACCACTAGCTAAGGTGGGCTGATTTTCACTATTTCAATTTTATTCTCGGATTTTTTAGAAGATTTAAATCTTCCAAAATTTGAAAAAAGCTATTTGAATATTTATAACTAGATCACCATGGAGAGAGAGCATGAAAAGGTTGAATGTCACAGTCCTGACAGGTAAAACTGATGGAAATGACCGCCACTGGTGGATGGATATGTACGCGTAGCCTGTTATAGCTCTGTGGCGTCAAAAACTCAATTTTATCAAAGGCAGCACCCACGGAATTATTCGCTACCCAGATTTTCAGTTTAACTTTGGGCACAAACGGGACAGTTCTCGTACAAAAGCTGCATCGAAAACACTCTGAGTTCAGCTCTTTAACAAGTATTCCTACGTGATGGCGACAACTTCGGACGAGTCACCGAGCGTGTCGTGTGTTTGTCTTGTTGCCTCAAACGCAACGAAATCAGCTGTTTTGTGACATTTGTCGGTGAAAATTACTTTTTTTCCCTGCTGGTCGTTTTAGTTTTTTTTCTGTAACATTCGCCATTTTTGTACCCCGCGACCCTCCCCTACTAACATTTTACGGTGTCTCTACATGTTCGACTATTGTTTTATCTAGCTTTTGTGCTCATCTAGTCACTATTCCTTCATTAGGGAACTTCATGATGTTTTGATTTCCAAGTGACACATTTCTTGATTCACATACATTTTCAATCATTATTTCTTCCGAAAAAAAGCGTAAAAATTGTTCAGAGAAAAAATAAGTGATTGCGCGAAGATCCAGCGCTGAAAAGGCTACTTTATCGATCTTCTGATATCGGTCCCCATCTATGGCTTGTGCAACTCGACCACACCCGTTGCACTTTACCGAACCGTGTGCTTTTAAAAGGTGTGTTTTGCTGCTAGTGGAACGTGTCAGCTTCATGAAGATGTTGAGCAGCCTCGACAACACCAGAAAACGCTGGGATATGTGAGACGAAAATTTCTATGGGTGCTGCATTTAGGACTTCTTTACAACCATCATTGTTTAGAGAAGCAGTACTACTTGTTTCTCGGAGCACGGTAATTAAGCTTTAGGACTGTTTTTACAAGATGAGTGCGTTTGACGCGCGTGCATCGTGACGAAGGATAGGGCGATACGCATCGCTGACGCAGCTCAAACGCACTCGTCTGTGGCCTCACTGCAGTCGCACCTTATTTTCACTGTATGCTGCGTTGACCGGTCTTCATGGAAAATCCTTCACAAACGAATGCGTCTGACGCACGCACCCTAACATAAATTGCCCTTTTCACATATGACTCTTTATCCGGAAAGAATGATCGCGCTGAAACGCTTAGAGGTTCACCATAGGGCAATTTATACTAGCTGCGTGCGTCAGTCGTGCATCAGTCGCACGCATCCATTTGCAAGGGTTTTTTTTCATGAAGACCGGTCAACACGGTATGTAGATCCTCAATGAAAAGAACGCGCGGCGAGGTCGTAAACGCGTGCGTCTGAGCTGCGACTGCGATGCGACTGCTATGCGACTGGACCCTACTCTTCATCTTATAGACGCACGCGCGTCAGTCGCACGCATCCAGTATAAATTGCCCTTATGGCACCCTATAATCCTACCTTATGTTTGCCTACCTGTTTTACGAAGATGTGTGGTGACTGAAATGTGTTGCGGTCAATGACAACCACCTCGAACAACTCTAAAGCTTTGTTTGTATTCATAGGTACGATAACCTGAGACGTGTCTCAACCCACCATCGCTTACGGTCGCGTCTTTGGGGGAACGTTCACCTGCGAGGAAGAGGATAAGTTCGATCCGGGGCGCAGCCCCGGGTCGCAATAGGGTGCAGAAAGTCGCACTTTTTGTTTGGAAAAGGAAGAAATACATGGAAGGCGCAGTTGTTGGTTAAATTCTACATACAAAACAGCATTAGGAGATATGAAGCTCAGAAGTCGTCGGCGAAAACGGGTTGAGAAAAACTGTTGAGAATATAGGCATGAGAATGCTTGAAATCTGAGCTTTGGCCTGGACTATCAGCGTCAACTTGGAAAAGTATGTGTTGCGCAGTTGTCAGACGGAATAACACTGCGTTGTTACACTAGGTGGTGCGACAGAAATGCAGCCAAGAATAATTGAGAAATCTCCTGAAACGTAAACACCATGATATCTTCTTTATTTACGAGAAGTGAAAGTTGAGCAGTTATCAGCTGAACTCAACATGAAATTCTGAGCAGAGTGACATATAATTCTAGATAGTTTCGTTCACTCCCGACTGAGAATCCAGGGTGAGACAAATGCCCCGTCCGTCTCATCCCCGCGTCGGGCGCCCTCTCATATTGCGTGCTCTCTCGCTAACCCCCACGAGCTACACGGAGCATTTATCTCAGGCAGGCTTTTTCAGCCCAGCATGAAAGGAAGTACCAAGTATTATATACCATTCTATCCGGAATCACACGGGCTTGGCAGCTGATAACTGCGCAACAACTGAATTTCCGAACTGAAAGAGATATTTAGCGAAAAAGTGTTTTCAGACATGGCCTGTTTTCTGCGCCAGTTTCAGACAAAGGCACTTGCTTTTATGACCCCTGCGCAAGGCTGTCGGCAGTTTGACCGATAACTGCGCAGGTCACGATTTTTCGAAAATTGCCGAGAAATTTCGAAGGACGCAAATCCCCCCTCTAGATTTTGAAAAATTGATTTCTTCGTGGATTCCTGGTAGTTCTTGGTGTCATTTCGTAGATAATTTCATAAAGAAAATTACTGACAATTGCGCAACGCACAGTTTTATGAGATTACCGAAATATTTAGCGGAAATCAAGCTGAGACGCTACCAGCGCTGCGCTGAGTGTGGCTCCCCGCACGAAAGCAGGGCATCAGTGCAAATCTCTAACATGTCAGCTGACATGTTAGAGTGAGAATGTGGAGATTAAGAGCATATTTAACATTCCGCCTCTGAATGTACAATCTTTCCCCCTTTTTGAGCAATACTAGAGCTTTTTCGATGCGAACTATCTTTAAAAAAAGGCTTCACTATCTCGCACTCTGTAAACTTCACTTTTTTTACCATCCTCACCTTCATCGAAGTGGTTGGTGAACAATCTTCACTTTTCTGACCCAGACAACCTTCACTTTTAGACCCCTGTCTCATCACTATCGTACCTATGTTTGTAGTGCATCGGAGTCCAATCGGTCGGGTAACGAATTATACGTATCAATCGGTTATCCGACCAGATCGGACTCCGATGCGCTATAAATGTAGCATAACCTAACCAACATGAATGATATATCAGCAGGTTCATGCGGTCTTCTATAAAGAAGAACATCAATTTTGGAGCAACGCATATTTCCATTGAATGCGCAATTCGTTCTGTTTCTGCTTTAGTTTCTACATCGCCGTTTTGCAGGAATTCCAGCGAATTGTGGACCGTGCAGAAGGAATTGTTGTGTTCTCGTTTGGTTCAGTTACTCCCAGCGAAAAGATGCCAGGAAGTTGGAAATTGGCTTTCATTGACGCTTTCAAGCGTTTTCCGAACTACCACTTCATCTGGAGATATGTTGGAACAGACCTGCAAGGTATCGCTTCTAACTATTAAATTTTTTTCATCTAGATTACACTTATGCAGCTTTGCTCACCCTTAGATCGTATGGCCACCAGAAGTACCTAAAAAATCTCTACATTTTGCTCTTTAGACGACATTTCCGTTGCACTCGAAAAAAAAAAGCGGACGGCAAGTGAAAAGTTTGTCAGAAGAAGAAGCAGCAGCAAATACCGGTCCAACACTACCTCGATACCATATTTGACGAGCTGTTTGAGTGTTCACATGAAAATCGTAAATCATTCGAAAGAGCCATTTCTTTGGCATCATAGTGATAGATCTATTTAAAGAAACCACTTTCATTACCGTTCACTTTTTTAAAAAGAGTCGCATTCTCGAAACTAAACTACGTATGTGACTATATTCTAGAGCATCTCTTTACAGGTGAACTTCCGCCAAATGTCCATGTATTCAAGTGGTTGCCCCAATCCGACCTCTTGCAAAACCCGAAAATCAAGGCGTTTATAACTCATGGAGGATACAACAGCGTACAGGTATTCATGTGTTCAGAAATATAATTTATTTCAAAAGATATGGAAGATTGGCTCCTATGAAGGAATCCATATCGGCTGGAGTTCCCCTGATCACCATACCCTTGTTTGGGGATCAGCCAAAGAACGCGCTACTCGCTGAAAGGCATCGATTCGCTGTGACCATTCACAAAAGCGATCTCAGCGCAGATGTGATCGCCAAGGCGCTGGACACAATTCTCACAGATCATAGGTATGTAGTAACATTTACTTTGGTATTAGTGTGTGTGCCTAACTATGTGCTTAAGCTTCTCCCGTAACGTCGAACGTCTTTCGCGAATGGTGAGGAAACAACCTGTGAGTGCAGCACACCTGATCGTTTCGTGGGCAGAGTTTGTCGCTGAGTTTAGAACGCTGGACAACCTTGTGCCCGCGGGAACTAAACTGAACTTCATTCAGTATCATTCTCTGGACGTCATCACCTTCCTGCTCTCTGCTTTTGCCTTTGTTTTATTTGTCATATATAAACTTTTAAAGTTCATAATTCTGAAACTATGCTTCGTAATCTATCGCAAGAGAAAACAGAAAAATGAGTAGAAAATGTGATACTTCGCTGTTTCTGGCATAGTTTCATTTGTAATATGGAAACTTTTAAGATCCATTATTTCGAAACTTTGCTCCTTGTGTTGTCTCAATAGAAAAAAGAAAGAAGAATATGAATATTTCACTAGTTCGTTATTTATCATACTTTTCACATTAGCCTTCAAATTCTTTTACCTGAATTTCTCCAGTTTTTCTCTGTCCAAATTCTCTTATGTCGCCTTATTTCTACCTTCGCAGCTTGCTAGTGTCGTCATTACTATAGCCTCTTCAGTTTTATGTTTTCATAAACTCTCGTTGAATGCGCCTAGGGGGATTTATAAGCTGCTTTATTATTTTGAAATGCGGAACAAATACATACGAGAAAGAGTCCATGCAGGCTGCACTTGATTGGTCAATGATTTCTGAATAAATTTTTTTTCTCAATACTCTGTTGTCGATACCATCCTCATAGTACTTCTTCTTTGAATTCTTTTCTAGTTTGGTTTAGTAGAACAATCGCTCCATTGTTATAAAATCTACAAGTCATGAAGTAATAAAACACAAATAACCATTGCAGTAATCTCTCCTAGTAATCTCTCTTGTTATAAAATCTACAAGTCATGAAGTAATAAAACACAAATAGCCATTGCAGTAATCTCTCCTAGTAATCTCTCTTGATTTTTATTTTCCATTTTGTAAAGTAGTAGCGGACTCTAATAGGTGGTTTACAAAAGGAGTTCCTAAGAAGAAAACGTATGTCGGAAGTAATCAGCCTTTGCCCTCTCTATTTGGAATATTTCGATAGTACTGTTTCATAAGCGTCTTTCAGAGTTGACCCCACGGAAGGATAAGCAGTTCTCAAATCTTTTGCTCGGTGTTGCCTCATAAGCTATAACTCGCCAACATTATGCATAACGTCGTTGAAGTAAGCAGTAACTACGCACCGTTTTCAAAACCGCAGGACGGAAAACAAGAGGAAATATTGGATTCTAGACACTACGGGGATAACAAGAAGTCTGAGCGTATTTTCAGCTGTTATCACCTTATCGAAAACTGAGTCCATACTCTCCTTTCGCCGTAGGTAATAACATATTGGAAACAATACAAGTATAGTAAACTAAATTTTATTCTATCAAATGAGTACAGTGGGATATTATGAAGATGAAGAGAAAGCAAAATGGCGCAATCTTAATTAGAGAAAATTGGCAGCAAAAGAAACACCTTGATAATCGTGCACCAACCTATAATTAACTAAAATTTCATGGAATAGATCTCTCAGTTAGTTATTAGGTAGCTTCAGCATTTCGAGTTTTACTCTCCAGCCGAATGTTTCGCAGGAAACCCTAATGTGCGTGATATTGACGAACTAACGTTTACTTCGCTATAGAGTGCTCTCAACTCTCATGCACCAGTATGTGTGGGAATTTTACGATATCACTAACTAGTCTCTAGTTGATCGAACTACATGTAGTAGGTATGTAGCTTTCCTAACTCGCTGGTCATCGTACTTCAAGCAGCGCTAGAACGACAGTTAGCGATTTCAGGTTGATCCTGTGCACAGGAATACTTCTTATTACACAACGGAGATATTTGATTATTTCGAAGCATTCACACACCGGCGGCCGTTTCCACACTCTATTCTTCAGCTCTGAAGTGGAAATTATAGCGGTTGCTACATTTCATATGTGAAATCTAAATCTTTTGGCTAAGGTGCAGCACAATGTGATTTACATGAATCTTCTGCACCGAAACTGCCATCGTAGAATTCCATTAGGCGATTCGAAAAATAATGGCCAATTTTGATATACGCTTGCAGGTAGTAGAACTCTGTTGAAGCTTGAAATATGTCTTCGTATTTAAACTTTTACGATCGGAATTTACTGTAGATCCCTGCTATTTTATAGAATTTGTGCAGAGAAGAGAACGAAAATCACTCGAGCAAGCAAAGTCTCGATCCAATCGTGGTCCAATCGATGGTGGGTGGGGTCAATTTTGCAATAGGACATCAGTTATAATTTTTTCCATCACGAGTAAAAACAGGTAACACCTGGATCAGCAAGATCAGTAGGTAGTAGGTTTTACGAGTTTTCATGCTAGCACTGATCAGCCAAAATCTCCCTTTTAGCGCGCAACTATCACCTGATTGGGCGCTGGTTTCAAATGGCAGTCTCGTGAGTTAAAGGCAGCACCCACAGAGAAATTTGTCACTTAGATTTTAGCGTATACCTGGGTTTCTGATTATGGGAACCATGGACGAAGTGGTTAATTTTGTCAAAACTCACGCTAAAATGGCTCTCGGATGTTTTCATTTTGTCGCAATATAGCAAAGTGGCCGAGTTAAGCGGGTGAAATAGATCAAGAAAGTCGATATCGCTGCCTTTATTTCTAACGAATTTCTCGGCGCAACTGGATACTCAACTAATTTTTCAGCTTTTCTGAAGAAGAAAGAAGCACAGAGGAAAACGAAATGAAATGTCCACTCAAGAGACATACCTCAAGAATCGATACGAAACTAACGGTAAAATGTAAAGAGCTAACAAACAGAAATTCATACCATAATAGAAAACTGGAGTTCTGGGAAAAAGCGATCTAATAATAACAACGGTCTAATAACAAATGAAAGAGAACAAATAGGGTAAAGAGATCATTACAATGTAAAAATTTCAGTACTGTTCTGTCTCTGAGCTTCATGAAATATTGCTGATATAGTTGTTCAGTTGAAAGCTCCTCAATGCCTTTATTAGTAAGCATTCGGCATTTAATGCCTTCTTCAGACCTAAATATTAACAATCCATTGCTATCTCATCACAAGCTTACAAATAGGAACAGTTGAACAATACCTAGAGGCAGGAAGTTAATAAGTCTTTCTGACTTCGTGTGCTCTCAGGCAATTGCTGACCTATACAACGATAACTTAGGCTGGTCTTCGACATAATTCAACATGTTAAGAAAAGAACCTTGCTCCTAAGATGTTGGTCACAGAATGAAACTACGTTACGGCAAGAGATCGGAGAGGCATTTATACTCATAATTATGAGATCAATCTCAACACATCACGCAACTCCTCTCTGTTGTTTATCTCTGGACTGTGCCTCCTTATTTCCAGTGCCTCCATAATTTTCCTTTCCAGAGTATTCACAAGATGACGGTGGAGGACTTTGACTTTCAACTTCGGAGCACGCTCGTACGTATGTTTCAGAGTGCGATGTCTTGAAAAGCTTTCTGACGCTTAGGAGGCAGGGTTCGTTAATGCCCTGCGGTGCTCGTCCAGCCGCATTCGTAAGGGTCTCATTGTTTCTCCCACATATTTCTCTCCACAGCCTTTGCATGTAATGAGGTACACCGTGCCCCGTAGCTGACAGATTTGCTCCTCGGTACAGTACTGACAGTCAGGCTGGAGGCATTTGTTTTCATATATGCGTGTGGAGGTTAAGATTTCTTTCAATGTCGGTGGTGGACGAAACACTAGTCTTATTGGCGACCCAGAGTGTCTCACTACCTGATTTACTGCACGTGCTGGTCGCTCCCCCACGTAAGGAAGAATCAGTGGAATTCCATTCGTTCTTGTATAGGGGAACCATGTTGTGGCAGGATTCACACTGTATCCGTTTTCGTCAAGTATACGGGCAATCGTACTTTCTATTTCTTGGTTCGAACCCATGCATAACTTGTTCTTCGTTTTCACCAGATTCCTTACCACGTTAACCTTGATGAAGTGTGGGTGAGCACTTCTCGCATGTACTAGGATGTTTGCCGATGCTGCCTTTTTATGCCATAGATGCTCCTTCTGACCCTGGACGATTCTGATTTTTGTACTTAGAAAGGGAAGATACCCATCGGCATCAGGCTCTCAATGGTAAAAGACACGTTCGGGTCAAAAGCATTCAGTCTTTCCAGCGTCGTATCAACATCCGTTCCAGTAGTTCCTAGCACGAACACATCATCAATGTATCTTTTATAAAGCAGTATTCCGGAAGTCAGTGATGACTTTTCGATATGGTCCAAATACATGATAGCCAGCAGTGGGGCAATACGATTTCCCATGGCCAAACCTCGTTTCTGTTCGAAGAATTTGTTCTCAAAACGGAAAACATTGCAGAACAATGCAGCCGCAGTTGTCTCAGCATAAGTCGAGGAGTCAGATAACGTGTATCTGATAATATCTTTATCCAACGACTGAGGCATGACTACGAAGGATCCACATTTGTCTCCGACCGTGTATCGCAACCTTGACCTCAAACGAAGAAGTTTCTTGAAACCTCGCTGTTCAGTAGACAGTTCAGTAGACGTCAAGTTGGTGCGGTGGGGTTGCGCTGCTTCGTTTTGGTAGATGTTCCGTATTGCAAGTTCGAGGCTCGCAATTTTGGAATCGACAGTGGGTGTGGGATCAGCGAGCCGAATTCCTCGTGATGGGAATGGCATCGAACAAATGAGTGTCGATTCACGGTCGAGTACTGTAGGCCCTTTATGGATTTTCGTGCGTAATCGGTGGGCAAAATGGTGTATGCCACAAAGCGCTTCATCAATCGTAGCATTAGTTACTTTACGAGAAATGGCAAACGAAGGACCAAGGTTTAGAACGGCTGCCATATCACCGTCGATATCGTTCGTACCAATAACAGTATGACGCTTCGGAGGAACCGCATTCATTTTCGCAAATGTCGGACGTTTGTGCGGTTCAGATTGTTCTTGCAGTCTCTGTAACTTTCTCTCCAAGCGACATCGTTCATGACAGCGTAAGCGAGCACAGACACGTTGGTTATGACACGAAATGTTTCTCCAAGCTGTTGTATTGAATTGAGACAGAAGCTGTTGTTTAGTATGGACGATGTCAAGAATGCACTGACTTTTGCGACGTTTTCTTTCCGCTATAGCTAGTTTGCTAAGTCTAAGTTGCTTCCCATCAACTCGCTGTAGTTTTTGATGAAGCCCTCGATTTCTTAGTGGCATGCAAGTATCAACATGTGTTCCCCTCTTTCATTGAGAAGCGGTTTGCTAGTCTACCATACAAACGAAACCAAGGGGTCCAACGTGGTATACTCAACTTGAAAACTGCTCTGCTAGAAGCAGCTATAGCGGAAAGAAAACGTCGCAAAAGTCAATGCATTCTTAACATTGTCCATACTAAACAACAGCTTCTGTCTCAACTCAATACAATAGCTTGGAGAAACATTTCGTGTCATAACCAACGTGTCTGTGCTCGCTTACGCTGTCATGAACGATGTCGCTTGGAGAGAAAGTTACAGAGACTGCAAGAACAATCTGAACCGCACAAACGTCCGACATTTGCGAAAATGAATGCGGTTCCTCCGAAGCGTCATACTGTTATTGGTACGAACGATATCGACGGTGATATGGCAGCCGTTCTAAACCTTGGTCCTTCGTTTGCCATTTCTCGTAAAGTAACTAATGCTACGATTGATGAAGCGCTTTGTGGCATACACCATTTTGCCCACCGATTACGCACGAAAATCCATAAAGGGCCTACAGTACTCGACCGTGAATCGACACTCATTTGTTCGATGCCATTCCCATCACGAGGAATTCGGCTCGCTGATCCCACACCCACTGTCGATTCCAAAATTGCGAGCCTCGAACTTGCAATACAGAACATCTACCAAAACGAAGCAGCGCAACCCCACCGCACCAACTTGACGTCTACTGAACTGTCTACTGAACAGCGAGGTTTCAAGAAACTTCTTCGTTTGAGGTCAAGGTTGCGATACACGGTTGGAGACAAATGTGGATCCTTCGTAGTCATGCCTCAGTCGTTGGATAAAGATATTATCAGATACACGTTATCTGACTCCTCGACTTATGCTGAGACAACTGCGGCTGCATTTCGAAAGGCTTGTGCGAAAGTGAGAGAAACGATATCAATTGTGGTGAAACCAAAACTCGGTGCAAATGCTGCAAAAGGATTTTGGATTTTCATCCCGTTACTCCCACGTTCTATTGTTTGGTGAAAACTCACAAACTTCCATCAGCAACTGCCCATCTACAACTGTCCGTCGACGAAATCAAGACCCGTCCCATTGTTTCATCTTGTGGAGGACCGTCAGACAGATTGAGTTGGCTTTTGGTGCAAGTTCTTTCACCGCTGCTCCAATTTGTTGGTGCGCACATAGTAAACGTGGAGGCGTTCTTGTCCTCGTTTTCCAACTGCCATGTGCCGACAACAGCAGCCTACGCCAGCTTCGATGTTGTATCATTGTACACCAACGTCGATAATAACGGTGCAATTGAAGCGGTGATTTCTCTTTTTCAACAACACAAGAGCCAAATACCGAACATGGGTTTTACTGCCGAAGACATCACGACCATGTTGAATTCTGTTCTGTTCTGCAATGTTTTCCGTTTTGAGAACAAATTCTTCGAACAGAAACGAGGTTTGGCCATGGGAAATCGTACTGCCCCACTGCTGGCTATCATGTATTTGGACCATATCGAAAAGTCATCACTGACGTCCGGAATACTGCTTTATAAAAGATACATTGATGATGTGTTCGTGATAGGAACTACTGGAACGGATGTTGATACGACGCTGGAAAGACTGAATGCTTTTGACCCGAACGTGTCTTTTACCATTGAGAGGCCTGATGCCGATGGGTATCTTCCCTTTCTAAGTACAAAAATCAGAATCGTCCAGGGTCAGAAGGAGCATCTATGGCATAAAAAGGCAGCATCGGCAAACATCCTAGTACATGCGAGAAGTGCTCACCCACACTTCATCAAGGTTAACGTGGTAAGGAATCTGGTGAAAACGAAGAACAAGTTATGCATGGGTTCGAACCAAGAAATAGAAAGTACGATTGCCCGTATACTTGACGAAAACGGATACAGTGTGAATCCTGCCACAACATGGTTCCCCTATACAAGAACGAATGGAATTCCACTGATTCTTCCTTACGTGGGGGAGCGACCAGCACGTGCAGTAAATCAGGTAGTGAGACACTCTGGGTCGCCAATAAGACTAGTGTTTCGTCCACCACCGACATTGAAAGAAATCTTAACCTCCACACGCATATATGAAAACAAATGCCTCCAGCCTGACTGTCAGTACTGTACCGAGGAGCAAATCTGTCAGCTACGGGGCACGGTGTACCTCATTACATGCAAAGGCTGTGGAGAGAAATATGTGGGAGAAACAATGAGACCCTTACGAATGCGGCTGGACGAGCACCGCAGGGCATTAACGAACCCTGCCTCCTAAGCGTCAGAAAGCTTTTCAAGACATCGCACTCTGAAACATACGTACGAGCGTGCTCCGAAGTTGAAAGTCAAAGTCCTCCACCGTCATCTTGTGAATACTCTGGAAAGGAAAATTATGGAGGCACTGGAAATAAGGAGGCACAGTCCAGAGATAAACAACAGAGAGGAGTTGCGTGATGTGTTGAGATTGATCTCATAATTATGAGTATAAATGCCTCTCCGATCTCTTGCCGTAACGTAGTTTCATTCTGTGACCAACATCTTAGGAGCAAGGTTCTTTTCTTAACATGTTGAATTATGTCGAACACCAGCCTAAGTTATCGTTGTATAGGTCAGCAATTGCCTGAGAGCACACAAAGTCAAAAAGACTTATTAACTTCCTGCCTCTAGGTATTGTTCAACTGTTCCTATTTGTAAGCTTGTGATGAGATAGCAATGGATTGTTAATATTTAGGTCTGAAGAAGGCATTAAATGCCGAAAGCTTACTAATAAAGGCATTGAGGAGCTTTCAACTGAACAACTATATCAGCAATGTAAAAATTCTCGAAAGGAGCAGGGAAAGTAAACGTTTCCTTTGGAAAACTGACCGATTGCGGCAGAAAACAGCTGATTAGTATCGCATCACACCTCATCCATGGATACTCGGATATCAAATCTAACTTGCTATATCTTGGGAATTCTGATGCCTTCGGCGGCGCAACTTGCGCAAAATTAGTGAGGCTATCGACAATACTCCAGTACATTCAATTTTTCGGATGCGAAAGTTATCGTGGGCGTTGCCTTTAAGCTTTTCTCAACTAACTTTGGCCAGTACTACTACATTATTATTATCTGATTCTCCCCAATTCACTCTCTTTTCACCTACATATTATTGATCTATACAATCTCTTTTTTCATCAAGAACATGGCAAGAGCCGGCGAGCATCCGCCTAAGTTTACGCCTGGGGTTCGTACCAGATCAAAGAGTCGCCTCAGGCGTCCGCCCCAGAATGGATCTTCCAGTTGCGTTCTTGGGTGCGTGATTATCTCAATGGTCTCATAGTCATCAGCGTTGTAGCCTCAAAATCACTCCTTGCAGTTGACGGTGTTCTTCCGTTGCGGTGAAGGCCAAGGTGCCACCAGAATCTAGAACTCTAGTTTCATTAGTACCAGCATACATATTTACCCAGCTTCAGCTCCCATGCCTAATTTTGTATCCTATCCGGTGTTACAAAACTATTCCCTCAAGATCCAAGACGAGTCCGCAAAGTCAGTTGTTTTAGCCAGCTTTCACAACTCAGTATGTACTGGTTCTTCATATTTTTTGACTGTTTGTTGTTTTCATGATCAGGCACACCATGCTGGTGTATTATTAAATAAATAAATAAATAAATAAACATCCAATATTCTAGAGTGGATTCTTAAAGCACATGAATTCTACATTGGCCAGGCAAATTTCGAGATTGCTAGCCTATCTAATCCCAGTTTCAAGATTCGTTATATTTGGCCAAAGACTTTGTTGTCACCCGACTACAGTTGGATATCCAGCTGCATCAAGAAAATAGGTGACAGTGATGGCACCGTTATCGACTTTTTACTCGACCCTAACCGTATAACTCGACCACCCTACTCTAACTTAGCAAAACGGAAGCATCGCAAAACCGGAATTCTATGTGTTTTGACAAATTTGAACGCTTTACATATGATCCTCATAGTCAAACACCTAGTAGTCCTCTGAAATTTCCATGACTAAATTTTCCATGGGTGCTGCCTTTAACGACTAATCATGCGGATCAAAAGCGTTTCCGCTGCACATCCAATGTGAAAACCTACTAGGCGAGGGGATAAGCAAAATATTCTCTGAAGGGATTTAATGGATTGAGCAGAGAAGTTTTTCTTGGTTGAAGGTGAAAACGTCCAGGATTGCACGCATTAGATGTGTACTTCTTAGGCTCCCCGAAACCGGACCATCTTCCACAGAATTTCGAAGCTAAAACTGAAATTACGAAGAGGTGTATGGCGTTATTTATGATTGACACGCGTCAAATTTGGTGATATACAATGCAGAATGGAGAGGAGAAGAGAATTCACGCCAGGAAGCGAATGTTCCTGGTTCTGCCGTCGCGATAGCCGCGCGAACAGAACTGCGTTTCGATCTTCGCCGCATCGAGACATCGCTGAAACTTCGTGAAATTTCGGGCCGAGGCGGCAAATCTGACGCGCATCGACCATAAATACCGCCCATTATGTGAAAGCTATACCATTTGTGTTGAACTAGTGATTTCCGAACAGCTTCAGTACTTATCAGAAGAAGTTATCTTTTTCTGAGTTCTCAAGGTTTAGTATATAGATGGATCCATATTTGTTTTGCCAAGACAAACCGAACAAATCTGTTCCATGACTTATCCCTCGCTATAAATGACGCGATGTCCTGTAAAATTTCCTTGCAGAGGGGTTCGAAACGGGTTAAAATGAATGTGTCACTATTTATGCGCCACAATGTTGATTGTAAAAACTACAAACAAAAGTGACGAGCTGCTTCCTAAACACCTTCTTAGTGGTTTGAAGATTGTCTAACCGCACCCCTAAATTTGCAACTTCCAAATATTCACCTGCAGGTTGCGGGCGTTATTCTTAGGAAGGCCTCGTGTAATCATGAGAGCTAGATACTGCTATTTTTGAGTGTGTATGAGTATCGATGCACTTTCTTTTATTGCAAAAAAATCATTGAACATTTCTTCGCGGAACTTTTGAGCTACTGGCAGTAAAAACTGAGCTGACCAGACACTGATGGTGGACGGGTGAAGGCTTGTAAATGGGGATGGATTTGAAGAATTTCGAGCAATCGAAACCCTGCTCAAACATCAGTAATCCAGTGAATTTTCGTTAAGCTCTCAACGAAATGAGCAGTGGTTCTGCTAGTTTTGTGCTGTGCTCTTCACTATTTCTATTCTCACAGAGATTCTATCGTTTGCTGTGATCCTTGGTCTTATGGCCAGCTGTTCCATGTCGCCGAATCGCCGCGGAGCACTTCCCACAATCTATCAGCTCATTTCTCAGCAAGGCCGATAAGATGACGATTGATAGTAAGTTCCACTTTGAAGAATTTATTTTTAGGAACTTCAAGTACGAAAGATTGGTTTGATTAACAATGATTCGTCGAGGTTTGAATTCATCTAGAGGGGACGCTCTTCTACCCATGTATTCAGACCGAATCTTTCGTTTGGTCCTGGAAATAATTGAATTTTTTTTTCTTCGACGGAACCGTCTTATTCCATGTTCTCTTTTCCAGATGCTCGACTCGTTCTGGAACCGCTTCTATTCGACTACGTTCAAACCTTCAATGCAGGAAATTTCGATCGAATGGCTGCATTTTACCACAAAAATTCTGTGATGGTCGAGAAGGACAAAAGCGTGCTCTGGGGACAAAAGGGTGAGTTCATGTTTAGAACACTGATGTTGCGTCGACGGACACTTACCAGCTGAAGGCCTTCTTGCCTTTTTGATAATGCGAAAAAAAATCAGTCAGGCCGTGGTTCGAATAATTTCCTCGGCCAATTTGGGGTCTTACTGATCATCTTGCAAAGGAAGGGTACTTGGTCAATATGGCCATTCATAGCGTGTTTAATAGCGTCGGATGCGGGTTGCGACGCTGATCTGGTTTTTTTTTTAAGTTTTCATTCGCTCTCTGCAATGAGTTATGTCCATTTTTGGGTGTCGTCAACACAGAAGTTATAGCAAGGTGTTCTTATTACGGTAATTCCTTATTATTCCTCCTTACTTCTTTTTCTCGTTATCTGTTGCTTTCATTGAGAAACTAACGCTTTCTTATAAGGAATTCTCATAATGCGACCGTTTTATATTATTCCTGGGAGAAACTCAAGCCGTAAAGTGCCTGCCTGAAGAACCAGAGAGTTGTCTTTCTGCTGGAATCCATCCGTACAATAACCTTAGTATTTGTATGTGAACATATGTGAACACTAAAAATGAGCACAACCCATCATGGGGAGCAGTTTAGAAATTTCTGAAGGTGGATTTGGGATAAGCAAGCTCCGAGGTAATACTAGAAGACGGCCAAACTGACCTAATATCCTTCTTTTGTTAAATTAAAGCAGAGCTGTCGTCCTCGGGAAGAGACTGGGAGCATCGGTTCCCTAAATACTGTCTCATCGGGGTAATAACCGCCTCTGAGGTAAGTGTCTGCTAATGTGATGGGTGACGCTGAACATTGTCGATGCCATATCACTGAGCGCATAAAAACGCATAGATGCTGAAAAAAATTCATTTTAGATATAGTGGCCTCGCTACTCGAAATGGCAACTGTTTGCGGGAAAACACGGATGGAGGCATGTAGTTCACAGGAGTGGTCATACCCTTTCGCGCATTCCTTTGATGTATTCAGAAGAAAATTCCAGATCTCGAACACGAAATATGAAGGCGCAGGAGACTTTCTTCATGTCACGACAGACTTTGCTTTTCACACTGAGAAGGTTAGTTTTTCTCATGCACTGACGAAGTAATACTGCTACGCAGGACCCTGAACCCTTGTTTCATAACTAACTGCATATCTATGCATGTGTTCTGCAGGAGATTGTTAATATCGCAGGTTTATCCTATGTTCTGCATCGGATTATGCGACGCATGTGCTCTGCACGGGTATACATAGGTTTTGAATGGATTTAAGCATTGCTGACAACAAGCGATTGAAAAAAGATGTTTTGCTTGGTATTAATTTGGGATTTGCATCACACACGTACAGTGGACGTCAATGGCGGCGGCCCATCCGGGGCCTCGGGAAGGACACAGCGCCACCGCGCCGCCCGCGCCGGAATCAGTGTCATCTGCTGCCGGAATTATATTTCTAGGCACTTTTCTTCCCGATATGGTCGAATATCCTTGAAGTCGGACTGCTAGATATAGCATAACAGCAGCAGAAAACATCGTTGACGACGCGCGCGGCGCGGTTGCACCGCGTACTTCTCGAGGCCGCGGATGGGCTACCGCCATTGACGTCCACTGTACACGGGTTTTGCATCGAAACACCAATGAATGTGTTGGTTCCTTTCTTCATTATTTAAAGCCAGCACCGTCGAAATAACCGACTCCTAATAAACCACCAGTAGTGACACATATTTTCGGCACATCACAAATGTTCAACGAAGAAATTAAGAATTACAACTTGCCTGCGAAGAAATCCGAATCGCAGTAGCAAAAAACACCTGCCTTGCGGGAACACAGAAGCCTTGGTCACGCCAGAGAACACGGGCCGCGATCACTCGCACAAGCGCGTGTGACTTCCACGTGGTGGGATCCACGAGTGTCAAACGGAGTGCGCTTAGTCACACGGGAAGCAGCACTTCGATCCCGTGATTCCTCCTGCGTTTCGTGCTTTTCCACTGTGGGATCTGAGTTCTAGGCACTTCTAAACCCGAAATCCAGCAACATCTCAAACACGAAGATTTGAGTGGTGCAGCTTTAAATATAGTTATTGCCATTACATTTTCACCTTCAGAAGTTTTTTTTATATCTGAGGAATCTCACTCATTGCAATTGTCGTAATGGGATAGTCGGCAGAGGTTACCTTTGTTAAAAATGAAAAACAGAAGAGGTGTTCGCCGCAATGCGCGCTCAAGTTTGCTGTCACGAGGACGACATTCTTGTCACAGCCGTACCTCGCCGCTTTTGCACATGTTTACGAATACGTACGGATGTGTGAAGAGGTCGTACCAGGAGGAAAACCTATGAACAGCACACGTGAAGTTTCAAAACCTGGTTCACAAATCATGTTCGGCACGCGAGTGCAGATTTTGTGCAAAACACGGTTTGGGAATTCGATTCTTAATTGCGGGATATGCATCTTTTAATACCATGCGGAGCACTGTTTCTGGCATTTCCGACTATAGCAAGAGCCAACGGTTAGGAAACGTTTGCTATTTCACTCCAACCCTCCGGCTCAGGGATTATGTTAAAGACCTGCACTACTAAAAATTTGATGTGGGGGTCATGTTAATTCTTTCCTAAAGCTAACCTTCTTTCACAAACATAATCAGTTTACATAGAGGTCGGAGTAATTTGTCCTTCTTTGTTCTCTTTGTTTTGTTATCTTCACTAACACGATGGAAGGGCGAAAGTGCAAGCTGGAAGAGACGATCGGAAACAGCCATATCTGGTTTCAAAGAACAACTTACTCAATTTTACAAAAATTTCAAGGAAAGAAATTATTCCTAATAAAGCAGCTAAACAGGAAGGCCTATCATCCCAAACTGCCTCACGGTAGGTGCAAATGACGTTGGCAACGTTCCACTTGATGGTTGTATATTTGGTAGGCCTGTTGTGACAGTTGTTCTTTCCTACACGTCTCTCTGTGGTAACACTGGAGCGAGCATAACCACCTGGACCCTCAAGCAACTGAAAAGGTGGTTACTCTCGTTAGAGGTTTAGAAGAATGTCCCTCGTGATCTACATATTGTAGGAGGAAAATGGAACTTTCTACCACACAGCTGTTTACAACTCTGAGGTGCTGGTAAGGCTTGTAGGAGCACACGTCTCCTTGCAAGCGTGGCGTAGTGTGATTCTTTGTCCATGGACGCAGAGCATGAATTCTGAATTATCCTCCATCTAATCAAGACTGAAAAATCTGAGCTGAAGCACTTTGCAGTTGTAAGTGAGCTCACAGATGGAATATAGGTGCATTAGAAATAGAGACGGCTACCATATGAACGAAAATCCAGCTACTTCACTCACGTTTTCAGAGCGGCACTCTTCGAGGATCATTTCTGCAAATATGGCGTCGGGACAACAACGGCTACACAATTTACCACGACGAATATGAGATGCACTAAGCAACTAATCAAAAAGCTCACATTACTGCATTGCACTGCATGGGAAAAAATATTCACGAGCATGATGAAAGAGATCTGTACATCCGAGAAAACTGCTAGAAACGAGCTGAACGAACATCTAAGGGAAAAAGGATCTCTTAGGTGAAATTCCCCGAAAATGAACAGCACTGTCGTATAAAGCAGGGGTATGTTGAATAGTTACACAGTTTTTAGCGGGACACCGAAACGGTGACTAAGTGTTTTGTAATGTTTCAAATATTCGTAAGTAATAATATATCAATTCATTGATATAATGATTGTCGAGTGACGTTTAAACTGTTCTAGACACAGTCATATTTACAAGCTCACTTATGCTACGAAAAATGGTGCCCTTTAGTCATCCAGTTTCTTATATTTTGTTTAACGACTTCGCCAAATGCTCGTTTCAGAACGAGTCGGTGATAATGCAGCTTTTCTTGGTACGAGTCATTCAGTTCAGTTGAACATTCCAATCGTAGATTTATTACAGTCTGTAAGGATTCTTCCGAATTAAGTGGGTAAGCTTGGCGCGCATTTCCCTCCATTTGCGATCTCCAAAGTCAAATTCTTTTCGCTGAGTTGAATGTGGAGCTCTTAAAGGTTGAGCCCCCTTATTTTTCATTTTGAGGTATTAATAGATCCTGAAACAGTTCGGCGCACTGATTTCAGAATGAGGTACACATAAAATGTCACGAGATGACTAAGAAACCATTCTACGAGATGCCTTAACCGACTGTGGTTTGTGCCATTGCTGGCTGAACTTATGTCCTTGGTGTGTATAGCGGACACGTGTTACACTGCCAGAAAAAGGCAATAACCCGGTTCATTTTTTGGTGAAGCACCATTCATTCTCCCATTCTCCGTAGTCACCGACAGTTTAGAAATTCTCTTCCTAATAACTCTTCAAAATGCAGGGTTCAGAACATTTCACGTACACACTCATTCCATTGCTCATGCTCACTCTGTATTATAACACATACTGCTGAAACCTTGGCACGGTTGCTGAGGTGAGGACTTGCTTCGGTTTTACTTGGCGGGATGACTCGCAAGCAATTCAACATGAGTACATAGCACAGACGTTACCTGAAGCACAGCGGATCATTCTGTTTGATCAGCACAGAACTAGTTCTATTGCAAGCAATGAAGTGCCTCACTCAACTGCTTCGTTTATTACATGTCTAACTAATGAATAAAATAGTGTATCAATACGTATGGTGACATCTCTGAGAAGCCAATAACTGTCCTGGATGCTTTGCTATTTAATTGTTTTCCATTTTTTTCAACTCATGGACTGAGAGTTACCCCAAAGAGCTGCTAGAGATAATGTTGACCCTAAATTTCCGAGTCCTTGTTATTAAAAAACATCATTACAATCACAGACAAGACAGCAAATCGCCCTTTTACTGCGGCAGATGCGAAGAAGTCCCTTCCTAAGTCTTTTTGAATTGTTTGCTAATACATTTCTCCTTCACTTTTTGCCAAGACCGTTGCCGGCCTTAGCTCTTATCATCTTTCGGTCACTGATTTCGTACGTAAGCTGTATCTTCCTTTCGCAATCGATCCACTCACTACTACAACACGGAGGAATTCTTGAGTGCGCTGCTTGGACGAGCCATGCTCTCCTTTCAGACGCTATTATTTACCTCACTGCTTTTCCCATGCACCTTTTCATATAAAATGGTGTTATTCGTTCCTGATATGGCTAATAGCCAGGTAAGAAGAGGGCTTTTCCAGTGTTGACCACACTATGTGGTGATGTATGTAGTTCTAGGTGCTTTTCAACAGTCGAGTGGCTGAGGCATTGGCAAAGGCGGGTCATGACGTCACAATGGTGATGATTTCGGGAATGTCCGATTTTGACTCCAAGGATGTGAAGATCATGAAACAGGTGAAACGTAAGTAGGTACGATAGATTCAACTAGACAAGATCACCTCGTGCTGCAAGCACCTCACATTAGTAGTATTCCAGTAATGCTAACGTCATTTAATTTGAGGTCACTCAGAGATCACGTTCACGCACATAATTTTTTGGAAGCAAAGTGGTAGTTTAGCAAGAAATGGGACAAAAATTCAGGGAAAACTCAAACACCAACATTAGAGTCTCGCTTCATAATAAACGTGAACATCTATTAGGTTGGACAATAAGTTAAGGCGGTTTTTCTGAGAATTCAGTATATTTTCGCGAAGTGAACTAGATGAACATAGGTTCTTCTGAAGGTTAATGTCCACAGTACTTCTCCTTCACATACAGAACAAGTTCTTGCTAAAACTCGTCTCTCAACGAACTGTGCCTACAGAACAAGGTGCATCTTCCAGCCCAAAATCGACCTCTCCGAAGCAGACATGCACTTCTGCGCTGTCCCTTCAACAGTAATGGCTTCCACGTAGCCGATGTTAACATCCCCAGCAGCTGGAGCTCCATTTGCTCCACTATCGTAGTGGGACAGCTGGAGGGGTCGGAGATGTACGCTCTTGTCGAATTGTAGGGTCACATTTCATGCAGAACATGAGAAATAGCAGGAATTGGAGACATGGTTAGAAGATTCGTAAAGAGCAAAACAAGAGTTAGAAGTCGACTTATGATGTGCTGTCGAACTTAGTCCAAATCCTCGTAAAAATTGAGTTTAAAAAACCGCACGAACTTATTCGTGCGGTCTTACTATATTTATTTATTTTTATCGTGCGGAACCCAATACATATCTTTTACTATATGTGTGATGAAGAAGTGCCCTCCTGACAAAGAGTTGCCGAAATTTCAAATATTTACCTGCAAAAGTGAAGAAATTCTGTGTCATATAGTTTGCACTTCCTACTTTACTTATTTTTCCATTTTACATCTATTTTGAAGTGTTTGAACGGTGTTAAGAATCGAGAATTAAATCAAGCTCAAGCAAGCGTTCATTCATTTCTATAAGTTATGCAGTTTAGTGAGTTTTTCTGACCCAGTCCTGTAGAAGCTTGTCAAAGTACCTTTGTTTCCACCTTTTTTCATTCGAAATTTCTTCTCACGCTGTAGCAGACATAGTGCTATAGCTAAATTTTATATTCAAACTATGCTGATACCTGTAGTACTGCCGGAATACTTCTCATGGGATACAGTGTTCCATGTTATCATCGCTCAATCGATCATCGATTGTTACTTTTGATTATCGGCAACTCGTGCAGCGGCGACGCCAGCGATACTCCGCTCAAAATCGATAGGCCTTGCGATCGATGTCGTACAGAGCAGCAGGGTGTAATTCTCCACGTGGAATAACACGCGAGACAATGCTCTTATGTATCTCGAGCTTCTCACATAGATAGAAAACGGAGATATAAATAGCGCGGAAAAGTCGACATTTTCAGTAATTTATATAGAGAATTGTGGAATTTTATGAAGATATCAAGGGGATTCATAAATACATATGTAAGTATTAGGGTGATAAGAAAGTCTTGGACCGATTTTTTTTGAAAGTTCCAGAACTTTTACTGTTGGTCGGTACCCATGATCTACTATGTGGTACTTGTAGATCGAACTCAGAGCTTCTCCATAATAGACATATATAGCTGACCTGCCTTCCCTAACATCAATTACGACGTCAATTCCACAAGAAGTCCTCCGAGCCATAATCAGTTTTTCCTTTTTTTCCCATATCGAAGGGAGTTTCTAGAAGACCTGATTACTGGATATGAGAGTTGGGTCCTCTACGAGTCTAATAAGTAACGTGCCATGTGGATACGTGGAGGGGAAGCTCCGCCAAATCGCACCCCACCCAAACAAGTGTTTCCTTTGCTACTTCCGGAATTCGTTAGGAATGGAGCTGGGCTGGGTCACGGTTCCCCACCCACCCTATTCTCTTAACGTTGCCCCCTCCAACTGCCACTTATTTTGCTCTTTTAAGGCATTAACAGCTAAGAAAAAAAAACCACCAAAGTTGACGACGTTGAAAGGGCGGTCAGCGATTTCTTTGGCTCACAGCCTCCCCAGTTCTTGGAGAAAGGGACCGCTGACCTGCCTATTAGTTGGGACACTGCAGTGGCTAACTATGTTTATTATATTGTTGAGGAGTAATAAAATAAAGCAAGAAAAAAGTCCAAACCGGCTCAAGATTTTCTTACTACCTTAATAAAGTAGCGAGCGTGTTAACAGCTTGAACCAACAGTTAGCCAAATCCCGAATTCCTGCGACGTGGACAACTGCGTAAAGCTTACCCTCATATTATTTGACCAGTTATGTGAACGGAGGAATGGTTTTGCCTCAGGACCCCCTTAGAAGTAGTGTGCACGCCCAGCCACGCAAGTATTGTCCGAAAATTGAGTCCACTGGTCATGATATGCGAGGCTATTCGTGCTTATTGTTACAAAAGCCCAGTGTGGTATAGTGCTAAGCCAGGTCGACGCTTAAAAATGCCAAGAGTCTCGAAACTCCGATACTTTCAGGCAAACTAGGGATTAAACTTGATTTTTTCTAGTTTACCGAGTAAACGCTTCCTTCGGCATGAGCAGGAAAGAACTGCAAGAGAGGCAAAGCAAAATAATCTTCAAGGTAAGAATGTTCAGGATTGAAATTGGTAACTCATTAACGCTTCAACACATAAATTAAAACAGTTCGAGTACCCTGAATCTGTATATTTTGTTAACTTGACCATTTTCCTCAGGACATTCCCATGTGGGACTCAAGAGTACGCGAGAATTTGAGGCAGATGACTGGTCTCCTCACAAAATCTTGTCGAAGTAAGTCTCTTTGTGGTGACAGGGATTTTCTGCTTCACCTAACGATCATGTTCTGGAATAAGGTAGCAAATTAGTCGAACTGATTCTTGCGTGGGCATGCCGCAAGATTTACCCGAGGGGGTGGGTCTGGGAAACCGCAACAAACTCTGTGCCTCCATATGTAGTTTTTCGATGCTGATCTCAAATCTGTTCCCCTGATCCGCTGCGGAATCCTCTGTGAAGAGCTATTTGGAAGGATTATGGCCTATCCAAATCAGCCAAATTTGCCTTCCAGTTTATAATCTTCCAAAAATATGCACGAGAACTATTTCAAACTAGTTTACCTATTGGCAATATATAGTGAATCCGAAAATTTTGATTCAGCTTGTTCTATGCGATCTTTGAGCAGCATATATCCCGAAACCGAATTTTGGCTGCCTTGACCGAGTTGGAATCTACACCAGGTAGCTCTTCACAGAGGCTCTGCATTGGAAAATGGAAACAGATTCCAGATTAGCGTCACAAACTGTATTTGACAGTATACATCTCGCTACCAATTGGCAGACTCGCTAAGTACCTTTCCCCTGCGAGCTCAAGGGAGAGATCGAGATGCCAATGGATTGTCGCGGATAATATGTATGTAGATAGAAAGAACGAATAATGTTTGATGTCTTGCGTGTGTCCAAATCTTTCTATTCAACCCAGATTGTAAGAATCCAATGAAAGATGAACTGAATTTTTATCTGCAGAACTGGTGGAAAATAAGGAATTTCTGGGATGGCTAGCCGCCGAGAGATTTGACCTCGCCTTTTCGCACATGTACGACATCTGTCCCATTGGTTTGATTCATTATGCGAAGATCCCATCATGGATTTGGTTGAACAGGTTTGTTTACTTATAAGCTACCAGGTGGCATGCTCGGCTTCAGTCGGGTGTTTTACAACCCTGGCTATTTCACATAGATGAGGACAATATTTCTGTCATCAGTGTATTAACAAACTTAAATAACCGACGCTTTTCACCACCCCATTAAACGAAAAGTTAATTAAAGGCAGCAGGAGCTGAAATCCTCGACTCCGAGCTGAGCTGTGGGTGATGAAGTACAGTCTCAGCACATCATAAATGTGAAACGAACACAGACAATGATGGCTTACCTGCAGAGAAAATGGAACAATCGTCGCGAACACGCCTGGCCGTGTTCGCGCGCGGACGAGTTTTCCCCGGTCCAAAAGCCATTGCGGTGCGTGGTTTGGGGCAAAGGGAAAACGAAATGCATTCAATTCACAGGGTTCCATGGCAGGACTCGGCCAAAACCACGCGCCGCAATGGCTTTCGCGCCGGGGAAAACTCGTCCGCGCACGAACACGGCCAGGCGTGTTCGCGACGAATGTTCCATTTTCTCGGCAGGTAAGCCATCATTGTCTGTGTTCGTTTCACATTTATGATGTGCTCAGTCTGTACTTCACCAACCGCAGCTCAGCTCAGAGTCGAGAATTTCAGCTCCTGCTGCCTTTAAGTTATTTAGGTAATAACTTCGTGGTATGTGCTTGTCATAGTAGTGTTCAGTACGGGATCCCAAGAAAGCGTGTTCCTACCTGACCTTGTGCAAAAGCGAAAAAATAAATGAATCGATTTTTTCGTGCACTGTCACATTCATGCCCTACGTATTCTAGAACCACAGTAGATACGACTTTACCGACCCCCGAGCAAAAAGAGCAAAAGATCCTTAGGATCGATAAATCAATAGACGTGCAGTGTCGTGCGAAACTCTTGTCATATTCATGTTCAGCGTCTTGGAGAACCCCAGTAGACATGTTCCCACCGACCACTGAGCAGAAAGGATGAAAAATTAATAAAATCGATAGGTTAATAACTTCGTTTAAAAATCGTGCCACATTTGTGTTCAGCCTGTCGAAAAACCCGAGGAAGCCCATTTTCACCGATCTCTAGGCAAAAGTGGCCAAAAATCTATAAAGTCAATTAATCGGTAATTTCGTGCAAAATGGTTGTCATTTTCGTATTCGGCATATTGAATAATCCCCCTAAGCAAAAAAAGCGAAAAATCAATAGAATAGAGGTAGTCGAATTGCTAATCGATAGTCTCGAGAAGTGAGAAGTACCTTATAAAATTCGCTGGCCCCTTAGGAACCTACATACATGCAAAATTTGGTCGAGATCAGTCCATCCTCCGCGATTTCTATTCCGAACACACAAACTTCCGCTTTTATATATACAGAAAGGGCAATTCATACCAGATGCAGTTATCAGCCGAGCGTCATACGCACGCATATATTTGCGGAATATTTTCCTTGAGGATCAACGCATCATGTACATCTGGAATGAACATACCGTGCGGCTGTCATGATTACATGCGAAGTCACAAACGCATGCGTCCTATCTAAATCAGGGGTGCATCAAGACTGCAACTGTGCATGTCATATCCCTCTTCATGTAGACGCATGCTCACTATCGCGAGCATCTAGCAAAGATTGTTCTGTTCTTATTCCGTTATTAGGTAGTGTTTTACAGTGGCGCGCTAATGGATTTCGTGGCCTACTACATAGGAGTACCTATTATTCCAAGTTACATGCCCCGTAAGTATCTGTTTGTTTTGATTAAATTCAGAAATTATGTCGCTGAGTTATTTGGAAGCTTCTTTTCATCTACGTTTCCCTTTTGGTTTTTTCTCTGAAATGCATATTTCCAGCAATAGCTATGGAAAGCTCTGATCACATGAATTTCCTAGAAAGGACAAAGAGTTTGATTGGGCACACGTTGACTTCTCTCTTATGGAAAAGGTATGCCCTCAACAGTTGTATCTGTTTCGTATAGAGACTCACAAACTTCGGTGTGACACATCCGGTTCACAAAGTGAACACATCTGGGGGTATGCTGGTTGCGTCTACCTTCTGTCACGGATGACTCCACTAAGGCACCTGGATGACACATCGTGAAGTTAAAGAAGGCGTCGCTTCGTTGAACGTTAGTGAACACATCGGGAACCATAACAGTGGACTTATGGTAGACACACGGAAGAGTCGGAGCGCTGGTGGAGTCATCCGTGAACGTTATTGAACACAACCAGCATACCCTGGGATGTGTTCACTTCCTCTCTCATCTTGACTACTGGATGTGTCCACTTCTATTTCATAGGAGAACTTCCTTGTTTGGGCAGCAGAGTTGCCACAACTCTAGACAAAAGCTTGGGGTGTAATTCTGTGCTCGGCTTCGCCTGTTTTCGCTTGGTCTACTTTCATAGTACTCTAACTGTCAGCTGATTTGCAAATTGGATGCGAGTCACAACATACCCGACATTCGCCGCGAGGGGAGGGGGTTGAGAATAGAACAATCCCAACCTACCGAGAGTAGAGCGTTAAGAGTTTCCGTATGTCCCCTGTATCGTTTTAGTCTAGCTAGTAGTGCTCTGCTGTGGTCCTTACGGGCAAGAAATTGGGCTCTGATGAGACTGTGTTTCTTTCAGTACTTTTGTATCCTGTGCTAACAAGCAATGAGCTCTCTAAGAGAATGAGGCCTTTATAGGATGGACCCTTTGTGCCTTTGAACTTTAGGATCTTCCAAGATCATTTAAACGAAGCCTCAAGATTAGCTCTGATTGAACTTTATGGTGCAATTAAGTAAAAATCAATGTACCGTAATAATTGCAGAGGTCTAAAGAGTCGAACACGTGGTTATTATTCGAGCGACCGTTTCTTAAACCTTTTATCATATGATTAGAAATTTGATCTGCAATTAATTTTCCAGTAGCTTTAGCATAATCTTTTTAGACTATTTGCGGATGGCGAAACGGCCATTTTTCGAGAATTAATTGATCCAAACTTTCCGGATATCGTAGACGTGGCGAAGGAGTGCCCATTGGTAACGATATTGTCCCTACTGTTTTCCAGGCGGATCGCTGAAATCCAGCTCCTTTGTAGGTAATGGTGAATTCGAACGAATTGTATGACCTTCCTCGACCAACATTGGCGAAGATAGTCAATATCGGAGGTATTGGGATCCAAATAAAAGATGCGAAGCCTCTATCTCCAGTGGGCTGGTTCATTAATTAGACTTTTTTTATTTTGTCTGATGTACAATTCCGATCCACGCAGCGAATATATGTTTTGTATTCCCAAAACACGCGAGATCCACTTCTTACTTTTGCCTGCTTCTCATTTTTGCAGTGCTCCAGTCCTAGTCCGTATGAGACTCAACCAAATTCCTTTTATATATGGGAATGCTCATATTTTTGCTTTCTTTATCTTTATATTAATTTCTGCTGATGTTTCAGGAATTCCAACGGATAGTGGACGCCGCTGAAGGCATAGTAGTATTCTCCTTTGGTTCGGTTGCGCCTAGCCATAAAATGCCAATGAGTTGGAAGATGGCTTTTGTTGATGCCTTCAAACGTTTCCCGAGATATCATTTCATATGGAGGTATGAAAGAACGGATTTGCAAGGTATACATAATTTTAACCAATCATAACAAACTGAAGAGAATTTTCCTAAAAACAGTGTACTTGACGTACGTTCTTGCTCTTGAGCCAAGGAACGTTGATTTACTTAATGCAGCATCCACGAGTATTTTGATCTCGAAAATTTTGTTGGCACAAACCTAACAGGTCCAATGACAACAATCACGCTTGTTACAATCTTTTCACTTAAACCTCTTCCATGAAGGGTTTAATTTGTGGATTCATGATGAACAACATTGCAGAAGAAATTCCGCCAAATGTTCACATTTTCAAGTGGCTTCCTCAAGCAGATCTTCTGCAGAACCCAAAAACCAAAGCATTTCTGTCACATGGAGGATACAATAGCATGCAAGTTCGCACGTGATTACCTACAGGGAGTCCGAACGGTTGATTATAATGTTCCTTGAAGGAAGCGATTTCGGCTGGAGTGCCATTGATCACTATCGCCTTGTTTGGAGACCAGCCAAAGAACGCCAAACTAGCTGAAAGGCACCACTTTTCAGTGAACCTCCACAAAGGTGATCTAAGCGCCGATACAATAGCCGACGCATTTAATAAGCTTTTTAATGATCCTAGGTATGCCAGGTCTTCTTTCACACTGTTTAACTATAATTAGATACTTTCTAATCGATTCTTGTTACAGTTATTCGCAGAAAATCAAGCGACTTTCACAGATGGCCAGGAAGAAACCAGTGAGTGCCTCTCACCTGCTGGTTTCATGGGCCGAGTTCGTGGCTGAGTTCAAGAAGCTGGATAACCTCGTGCCAGCAGGAAACAAGCTCAACTTCTTTCAATACAATTCCCTTGATGTTATCGCTTTCCTTCTATTTGTTGCCGCTACAATCTTATTTGTTCTGTGGAAGACATTGAAGTTTGTCTTGTTAAAGTTATATTGCACGGTACTGAGTGAGAAGAAGGAAAAGAAAGAATAAAATTGCGAGATGTTCATATATGGCTTTGCAAATGCTTGGTCATTGCCGGCTGTAGGCATTTCTTGACAATCCGTCTGTTTTGACTAGTCTTTTTGATATTCATGTTTACAATGTTTTCATTCCCTCCTTCTCAAATGCATGGTAACCCGAAAATTGTTACGGTTCTTCTTCACTTCGATATGAACGGCACATGGGTTTCACAGCTCTTGAAGTTTTACAACGAGAGCACAGGCGAAGACAGAATGAGTGAAGTGTTGCAAAAAAACCTCAACCATCTCCTAAAGTGTTCAGAAGAAAGATTCGTTCAGGAAATCTCACGGTTTTCCTCCTTCTTCGTGTCATTTTTTCTGAATTTGCTCTTGTCAACGAATGCGATGCGTTGCGCTGAAGCCTTTGCGCTAAGCTAAAGGGTACAGCCATCTTTGCATATGATGAAAGAAGAATAGTGCGTGTAGTAGCTTCTGTCCAGTATTCCACAAACACTGCACAGGATTTTGAAATCGAATGAACGTTCGTGCAGTCTCCCACTCCTCTTATCGTGAGATTTATTCTTGGCATTTCGCTGGCGTGATAAGCGTTTTCGAAAATGTCTCAGCATAAAAGGCGAAGGGAGTAATCCTAACCTATGCGCCCTTCATGCTTCGTTTTCTTACCTGAGCTGCCTTCTTCAACATACTTTAGCATCCAAGCATGACAGAAAAGAAGTAGCACTGTTTTCCGTTTTGTGTACACGTCAACATTACAAAGACGAACCTCTCTTTCTCGAGATGCGCTTGAGGTGCTGATGTCTATCAGCAATTGCTCGAACCAATGAAACACATATTTTAGATAAGAGCAGAAAAAACACCGTGGCTAGCATGCGAATTTATGCGTGGCAAGAAGCTACAGTAACTCTGATAGTTAAGCGAGCTTTTAGGTTTTCGACCATTTACTTGCATATTAGACGAGGATACTAATTAGAAAAGGATTAAAAGGATATGTCGGAAAACTCTGTGCAGAAACAGCGAGCGAGGTGCTCCAAATCCTGTTAACCACATTTTCGTCAATAAGTTAATGACTACGTATTGTACATCTCTTGGAAAAACTTCTTTTTTCAGAAGATGAGGTTGTTCATTCTCCTTCTCATGATCTACACAACGTGTTGTTTTAAAATGGTTATATTTGTTCTGGATCTGTCCAACAGTCAGGTATGTGGAGTATGTGTCACTAGCGCCTAACATAATACAGCTTGGCCTCCATTCACATTACGACTACCTTTTCCAGAAGAATTTTCACTTGCTCCGGTTTGCACTTTTTCCTCAAATTAGTTGAAACATCATGTTTTCATTCTATTTCTCTTTCGTACAAGTATAATGTGTTCCTGTAGTATTTCCATCATTTCTTCACTTGCGCAGATAGAATGTGGTCCTCTAGTAAAATCTCCATGCACGTAGTTCATTGATTTAACTAAAACCCTCCTCGCATGCCTACAGTATCCCCTACCAGGTGGGTGCAGCTTCCAAACGTGTACAAGGTACGAAGACGAAACGGCGTACTTACAATGAACACATAAAAAAACAGTACCCGAGAAAAATTTCACAAATTTGTAGCAAAAATAAAAGCATTGTCTTAACGACTAGAAGAAGAGCGTCTGACAAGCACTCTCCCTATATACTAAATACAATAGTTCATGTCTCAAACAAGTCGACCTTAGGAAAGAAAGTTTTCGATAATGGTAGTGTTTTTGATAATGGTAGAGTAGTTCTTTCTTACTCTCCGGAAAACTCAATATGGGAAGATATGACAGGTCAATACCAGGGCCATAGTGAAGCCAGTTGCGTGCCAGGAGTAGCAAAGTCTTATACTTTTCTAAAGTCCTCATTCGGCCGCGTACGGAGTACTGTTGATCCATTGCGGGAGAGTGCTGTAGTCGAAGTGGTAAAACAGTTAAAGCTGCCAATCCAATTATGTGATAAATGGTCCGTCTAGTGTTTCGCCCACTATCAACCTTGCAAGGGCTCACACTTTCACATGTTATTAAAGAAGGATTGGCGTGGATCAATCTCGTTTGTGGAATGGGTCGCGTATTCGCCTTCATCTGTTCATCTGCTCACCGTAGAGGCGTTGAGTGCGCATGTGCCTTGTACAGTGACGGGGGGAAGGGGGTAGCACCCGCATCTCATGTATCAAGTCAGGGCTTCACCCGAGACTCTTCTGGTACCAATTTTCCGACGCCGGAGGGATGGAAGGCCTGATTAGCCTCAGGTGGGATCAAACCATCGATTATGCGAACGAACGACGGGCTTCTTATGCTTTGCGATCCGTTATCTCTCTTTCTATTTCTGAGCGAGCTAGTTTTTAAAAAAAATGCACCAGTGCTTCATTTAAACGTAGCGTTGCTTCGAAACTTCTGACGTAACGAGTAACCACGATTTTATGATTACTCAACATCGTTGAAACCAATTGATTAATTGTACGGTTCCGTCGCTGCCACCTCTAAAATCTGCAAAACAGGCGCGATGCCTCGTTGGAAGCGCTGCTTCGCCATAACTCTTCCGATCGGAATCCTCCTGAAATGAAAAAAAAGTTGAAATCAGCGCTTCTTGACCTTCCAGATACGCTATTCGAAGGTTCTGCAGTTTCGATGACGTCACAGCATGTTTGCGTTAGTGACAGCTAACCATGCCGCATAATTATATGCGCAGGTTCCACCAATTTCAGAAAATCTTGGAGAACTGGGAGTTTCTCAGCAAACCGTTCCATTAACTCTTAATAAAGTGAGCATTTGATAAAAGAGATTCTCCTTATATCCCATACCATACAGCTGACGCATTCGCTCAGAAGTGCCTCTTAATGCAGCTCCAGTATTAGACCGCTATGGAATGGAACAGTTAGTCACCATGGCTTATGGATCATTTCACTCTAGTGATCTTCTCACAATACGGAGCGAACCTCTGCTCAAATTTGATTCATAGCTACAAAGATCTACTACTTTTTCAACTTATTACTCGTTCTTCAACTTCTAAAACAATGCTCTGCATAGTTGCTGTTCAATGAAAGAGTGGCGGAAGTCTTGGCAGATGCTGGTCACGACATCACTATTGCACTGATAGTTCCCCAAAGTGACCTCGATAACAGCGACATCAAAATAAAGAGCAACATCAAAAGCGAGTTTTCACTCACAAAATTGTGGTACCATCATTTTGTATAAGATAACGTTTTGATTTCAGCTCATGTCGTGAATGCCCCTATCAATCTTACGAGGAAAGCCATGGAAGAAAGAATGGAGGAGTACGTATTCAAGGTGAATTAGCTAGTTCTTATGGTTAAGTCCCATCTACATTGCTGTTAACAACAGGATTTTGATGGCAGAATGTTTGCGAAATTGTCGTTACAAATTTCTATGATTCTAGACACCTGTCGAGGTAAAATTTCTCCTCCACGAACTTACTATGCGGCATGTTAAGCTGTGATCTTTAGCCACATTAGAAAATAAGGAACTCGTGCCGTGGTTGAAAAATGAGAAGTTCGACTTAGCGTTTGCCCATATGTTCGACGTGTGCGCTGTCGGGCTTGTACATGCAGCAGAAATTCCTAGCTGGATTTGGCTAAACAGGTGCCTGTACTACTCATCAAGTCTTCTTCCTGAATGCGATTTCGGTGTGAACACATCAATTTTGCAGTGGATCCGTGATAGATTACGTCGCCAATCTCGTTGGAATTCCATTGATACCAAGTTATGTACCACGTAAGTTTCTTTTCTCTCTGGAACAAGCATTCAAACCTGCTTTTGTTCCAAGAAGACGCCAAGGACCGAAAAAAATAAATATTGCGTGATGAATTGATAGAGCATCGCCCCTTAAAGGCAATACTCACGGAAATTTTCAACCCTGAACTTATTCGCTTAGAGTTTAACTGATTGCTAGAGAATCACAAGAGTAAATAGAACACCAGAGATTGCCACGTACCTGAAATTCAAATGCCGTGGACGCTGATGTCTATCTCTGGTAATTGAATAAGGCAAACGCAGCAGACCCTGCCAAGCCACACCCCCAAGAAATGGAATGTAGACATTGCTGCCATGAAAAACTGCTGCTTTACGACTGCTGCTAGCAGCCCAACTCGTGTTTTGGCTGCGTTGAGAGGGCTAGCTGCTGCCTGATTAACTGTGGTGTCCTTTAGCATGTCCTGCGTTGCATCTGCTCTTTGCCACGTGGCAACCCGCCACTTGAGAGGTGTTTATAAGCCTGTGGTTGAGCATCAGAGCTAGGTCGTGTCTCCGCTTCAGCGAGCCCTGCGAGACTAATCAGTGCAAAACCGTAGCCTAGTGTAACTAACAATCGGTCACGCGAGATGCGTGCAGAAGCGGCGGGGATCTGAAAATCCGCCGCGAGACCGCTGCATCCAAGTGCGCTGCCCCGGCAAGCGCGTATGCATTCAGGCTATTTTTGGATGAGCATGGGTAGGCATTCACTTACCCAATCGGGCAGTAGGAACACAGCCCTGCACCCAGATTGAGCAGCGATCCTAGGTTTGAGGTATGCAAACCAATTCGTTACCCCCCGAATCACAGCCTTTTTGGGGCAAGCGCACTTTGTGAGGCGACGGAATATGCTTTGATCTCGCGGTTTAACTGCTGTTGAAACTTGTTCGGCCTCTGTTCGTCGTCAGAGAATCCCAGAGATGTAACATCTCGTGCTCGTGTTTGCCACGCAGAAACGGAAAGTCGGCCACCTGCGCATAGGCGCCTGATGTTCGCGTGGCACGACCAACAGCCAAGATTCGCACAGTGAATCACATCGAGGTCAACCAGTGGCGGCAGCTTCGGGGGACCCAAATGGAAAATAAAATTAATGAAAATATTAATTATAGTAATAAATAACAAAGAAAAATAATATTACGAATAATAATAAAAATAAACAATTAAAAATAAACTAATACAAGATTTTTATTTGTATTGTAAAGTAATTTCAAAAATTTGGCGTCCCTCCTCTGCGTCCGCCACTGAGGTCAACACCCCGTTCTCATTGATTTCTTACGTGTTTCACGCCATTTCATCATTAGGTACGTTCTAACGTTGAAATCGCGGAAAATAAAGCCTCCGCTGGGATGCGATTTATTCAAAGCTTACGCACGCGTCAGTCACGTGTCAGACGCACGCATCTACTCGCGGAGGGTCTTCTTTAAATATAGGCCAACAAGGCATGCACATGGAGATTGAAAATGTTGACCACCAGCCGCGGGTAACCGCGAGGTTGCAAATGCATATTTCACATGCGCCAGAGCTGCGTCAGGACTTTGGCTAGGCCTATTATAGAGCCGAATGCGCGTCGATAACTTATCATCGGCTCGAATGCCGATATCTGTGTCACTTACTTCAATCGATCAAAATTCGAAAGCGAATTTGCTTATTGCCAAATAGTGTGGGTTCGGTGGAGGCTCAGACTAGAGTCTATCTGAAAGACTAGGAATCCTCTTCCTTTCATTTCTCAAGTGTTGGGGTTGTTTGAAAAAGTTTTCGACAGAGTCCTTGAAAGCAAGAAATTACCTGGAAAGCTGAAATTCATCTTTGTTCCAGCTATAATGATGGCAGCCGCTGGAGAAATGAGCTTCCTACAGAGAACAAAAAGCCTAGTAGGGCACGGTCTCATGAAAGTTTTCTGGAAGAGGTTGGATTTTTCTCCTAACAATTCAGTACCAAACCTTTTAGCAACATATTTTCAGAACATTTCACTTTGGATTGCACTTTTTGAAGCAAAATCTCAAGCATGGTAATTTTAGGCTGATTGCTGATCCCGAGACTGAGCTTTTCCGCACTCTTGTATCTCCAGACTTCCCAAATCTTCTGGAATTGGCAGCAAAGTGCCCTCTGGTAGATCATCTCACTAGTCTCTTCAAGGAAGTGCCCGAAGCTAAGTCATCAGAAGGAAATAAAACCTACATGTAGAGATGTCAAACAATTTCCGACCTCCACCTTCTCTCTTCTCAGAACTTTGAGTGCCGTGTTGCCTGAAGTCTTTGAAGCCACCGCGCCAAGTTTCATACTCTCAAGCTGACTGATTCAAAAATGATTGCGCTTTTTTTCTAGCCTAGCCATGGTGGGATTCTCGTGCTTCTCGATATCGCACCCGAGATCAAGAGTCGCGGTTGCTCTCACACGAGGAGGCAGATTCGCACTATTGAATCACACATCTTACAGTCTGGGCCTGGCAACTATGTTTTGCCTGGAAATGTGGAACAACATCTTCAAGCAATGAGATTCAGGGTCGAAAATGAGCTGAAGTCGGTTGTGGAAAATACACTGCCTCGTGTGATAAAGGGACCTCCTTGAACGGTTTAAAAAATTCAAATTAGCTATGAAAAGTGTATAAGTGTTCGAGGGACCTTTACTTTACTAAACCTAAACAAAATCTCGCCACTATAGTCATTTTGGAAGTAGCCTGGGCCTGAAACGTTTTGATACCCCTATATATGCTTGGAAGCATCACCCTGCATGATTTTACTGAATGATTGGCAATTTTATCAGTCCGAGACGCTCAAATCAAAGCCAGACCCCCCTCCTTGAATACCGTGATGCAGTAAGCGCAGTAAGCGAGGTCATGTAGCCGCAAAATAGGAAGTGCTCGAAGCGCTCTCGTGAGGTTCCAGGAGCTGTCGAGTCATATTGCTCTGTATTTTGGAATATCATGTTAGCCTTGGCCCGCGGTAGTGTCCTATGCGATCATCGCACACATCATCTTCAAGATGATGGGCGTCCTGGACGTTGGAGAGGCCATGACTCACGCACACAGGTTCCGTTTCAATTAGATGGGGTAAACTTTATGGGCTTTCCTCGTCAGTGGAATCTAACAACAGAGCTTATTCTAAATTCGAATCATCTAAGGTTATGGCAAATACAAACGAACTCTATGAGGCGGCGCGACCAACTCTCGCAAAAGTTGTGAACATCGGTGGGATCGGCATGGAAGTCAAGGATTCCAAGCCTCTACCTAAGGTAATTTCGATTAATTTCCATATTTGGCCTTCTATGGCATGCTTTCAGCAAATAGAAGAAATTGTCAATGCCGGGGATATCACAGTGTTGTTTTCTTTCGGATCTGTGGTTGCCGCACATCGTATGCCTCTCGAGATGAAGAAGACATTTCTGGAAGCATTTAGGAGATTTCCAGAGTATCAATTCTTGTGGAAATATGAAAAAGACGATATAAAAGGTGAGTGAATTTCATGTTTCAATCATGGAGCACTACCGAGAAAAACCATGAACACCGATTTATGAGAAAACATAGTGACTGACCCCGAACTTGAGGAGATATTGCGGGCAAGAGCGCAAGTAGGCAGCAACGGGCAAAGTATTAGTCGAGACCAACACATTATGTCACTAACACATCCATATTTGCATACAATTTGCTGGCAGTTTTGAAGTAGGACCCATTAAGGTTGCTTCGATAGAAAATTGTTTGCAGCCCACCACGGCCCATAGTTTTGACTCAGAATCTCATTAATTAAGTTAACGTGCTTTGTGCCTTTCCACAGATGTGATGAACTTCCAAAAGCGCGATTCATCTCAGAACCGGGAACAACCGAGGTACTGCTTTCAAATAATCAAATCATACTTCTCTACCGTAGATATGTTGCCCTCAAATGTACATCTCTTCAAATGGTTGCCACAATCGGATCTTCTTCGTCATCCAAAAACAAAAGTCTTTATCACTCATGGAGGATACAACAGCATCCAGGTTAATATTTCATCGAGAAGATTCACTTGTCGACATGATTTGTGGCTGGGATGTTTATTAACACGTTTATCTGAGATTGTGCTTTAGTTTGTTGTAAACGGAAGTTGTTGTAAACAGAACGAAAAACAAAATCTGGCAAATTTTCTTGCACCACTGTCAGAAAAAAAGGGCAAAGAGAAAGAAAGGAAAAAGGGCAGTATATCTTCTGACAATTTGCACCTGCTTTCTTCTCTAAACTTCGGCATTCTATCAAGTGATGCACTCAGTTTCTGCCAACCAGGTTGTTAGATGCTAAACTTTATTGACCTGACGTTCCTAGCAGATCGTTGTCTTCAGAGGCTTAAAAGTGGTTAGCGGCTCTTATCTGTTAATGAAACCGCCGAACATCTTCACTCACCCTGCCAAAAGACTCTGGACGAAACATAAACCAGCCTTGTCACCACCATTCCTGCGGAAACCCACAGAAGACTGTCGCCGTGGACAAGCAAGGCTTACTTAGTGGTCCGCATCTCATGTTATCTGGGCTGGTAGTAAACCCCCTGATGTCGTGAACTCTTAGCTGCCAACATGTCGTGACATTCTCCCTCACATCTGTCACGAGATGTTCATGAACTTCCCGTGATAAAACATGCGTTCACGACGATGTCGCGACATAGTTGGCAACTAAAATCAATGACTTTTTCACGAATGTGGTCGCGAACCATGTTCATGACCTCGTGGTCATGAGGCGCAGACAGCCAAAGTTGGGGGAAATAGTGTGCGATTCAACGAGGTGCAATGTCGCGAACCCGAACGGAGTTCATGGACGTCCAGTTCGTTGACGATACAACAGTCCTGCTCGAGTTCAAATACACTCGCCCCAGTTCAAATTTTAGGCTTGATCACTTCATTGAAGAAGGGTTTGCGCAATTTTGAGAACTTCTTTTTCATCTTTTTTGTTATTTTCGAAGTCTATTCACTGTTTTTTGGTTTTTCTGATCCTTCCACGTTATAGCATTGATCACACTTAAATACTCGTTTGATTATTCGTTGTTGCTCTTCGTGTCGCAGTGATATTCTCAATTTGCTACCTTTTTCAGGGGCGTTGTATCCCGAAGATGGTAACAAGGAACGATATGTTAGAGGAGGACGTAAGTTGGCATCTTTTTTTTGTGACGTTTCCCTTCTTCATGTTCTTCAACTTCTTGACTGGCACGGTTCTTCTCTTCATTATCCTCTCGTTGTAAATGAACCGCTGTTTTCTTGAGCTTGTTCTTGATTCCCTGGAAAAGGCAGGTATGCGTACAAAACAAGATGAAATGTTCAGTCCGGTAAGCAGGATGCAACACCGTAGTTTTTACGCGTAAAATCGGATGCGCAGACTGTGCGCTAATGTCGTAAATGTCACTGTTTTAATCAGACGATGATCCCCAGCTCCACACTGGGGCCATTGGCGCTTGATGTTTAGGCTTAGTGATATTTAGGTTGCTTGTGTTTCAAATTCGCCACACACTGTTCTTCTCCTCGTTCTTCCTCGCTAACTCGCTCCAACGGGATCCTTCGTGAATAACGTGATCCTCTCAAGTTCGCAAAAGTATTAACTACCGTAGTGACCTTTTTGTCTGAATTTTTGCAGAACGGGTCTTCTTCAAAAAAAGCAAAGAAGTCCCACTTTTCACTCTTTACAGTTTCTCGTCTTATTAAGTAAGTGCAGTGAGAGATATGTCCATTGATTATATAATTCTGATAATTTTTCGTAGCTAGGTGAAGGATAGATACTCCTTGATCTCCCTATATTCTAGGCGTTTGAAGTAAGTACCATCTGTAGTCTTGAAGTTACCTAATTACTTTAAAGAGTCACCAGTTATGCTCATCAAGAAGATACTTAGGAAATCCAAAGTTGAGGAGGACTTTTTTCATTTTCTTGTGCGTCTTGTTGTACCTGCGTTGTTGACGTGTTCGTGGACTCCGAATTGGTGTTAAAATATCGCTTCCGTTGGTAAATCCGGAGTCTCCCAGTAGGCAGAAGCCGCGTGGGACACGTCCTTCCTCAAACGCTTCACGCAATTTACTAAGCGAGTACACCGTGGAATCGTGCACAGAACCGGGAAAGTTTGCATTTACATATGTAAACCTCCCGCGTGCGTCAACTACGGCGAGTACATTGAGTGCGCAGAAGGGCTTACGGCAGTAGTATTGCGATCCAGAGTGAGGCGGCTTCAATATGCGGACATACGTACCGTCCATGGCTCCGACAATGTTGGGTAGCAATCCACGTCTCGCGAACCCAGCAGCTTGACTGCGGCAGAAGCGTTCATCTCCGAGGTTGCATTTGATAAACTTCTTAACGATGAGGGGATGATTTAGCGCCTCGATGAATTCGGTGACAGCGTTAGATACAGTTTTCTGACATACGCCCATCGTATCCGCCAGCACTTCCTGATGTGAGTCGGAGGCAAGGTAGCGCAGCCCAATCAGAACCTAAAGCATAGTGAACATTGTGGACGAACTTAATGTGTGTAAATTCTAACAAGCAAGAATAGCAACGAAATCGACCTTTCTTGGGAATACCTTATTCTCATGCTCTACACTCCAGTGAGCAATTTCAGCACGACCCATAATTGGACGAAGAAGGTCACATAATCGCTTTAAATGACGCTCTTCCATGCGGTACTTGCGAGCCAGTAAAGCTTGGTTGCTTTCGAAGAGTCGCAGCGGTTGCAATCTTCGATAGCTGATGTTGTCGTGGCGCCTCTGAGGACGATTGAAAAAGAGAAGCATATCTATAAGAATTTTCTATCAGAATAGAATTTATGACCACACTTGCTCGACTTTTCCGTTTACAAGTTCTGTGTAGAACAGTTGAAATGATTTTGCAAAGAGTTTGACTCGCTCAGGAATCGAACTCGTCTAGCATTCAGGTGCTGCCACCTCAACGACAATGTCGCTAACCACTAGGCCACATGTACCCCTCTTCCCTGTACTTCAATATCCTCCATTGAAGAATATTTCTATGGCAACGTGAAAAAGTACTGCACACCTAACCACTAAGGCTACCAACCATTTGAAAATATCGAGCTAAATCCAGCACAAATGGTAAAGAGAAGGAAAACAAGACATAGGAAAGTTAATAGAATTAAACACATTAGCAACTCTCAGAAAACAAATGCCACCCGTAATTTTGACCAACAACACCTCAAAATATCGAATTTTAAGATACATCACAAGAAAGCCTGAACAAAGTAGCTTGAGTGAAGTAAAAAGCGAAGGCGAAGGATAATCATTCAGCCGCTGAAAGATTCAGCGATGATACATTGATTCGCGAACCGCGCCTTAATGTCGCGAGATTCTCGCGAGGTGTTCGCAGATGTCGCGAACATGGTGCCAACGCGTTCGCATCTTGGCTGTCGCGACATGGGGGGTTTACTACCAGCCCTGTAGTCCACAACTCGCATAACGATATGTACGGTAGAAAATTACTGGTAAAAGATAAGCCCACATTTCTGTTATTCATCCTTGAGTTCCTAGCACCTTTCCTTTGAGCGCTTTCTCCGCGTTCTCAGCCTCACATGTAACGGTCGTACATTTGACACTGAAGTCATTCCCCCTATGCACCTCGTTCCTGTATCTACCAATTGGTGATGTTGGGCTTTCTCGCCTCTTGCTCATTTTTCTGAAAATAGTGAACAAAATCTTCAGTGCTTTCCCTACAATTTGGTCTAAATGCTGATGAAATTTCAGAGAGCTATCAACTATAACTCCGAGATCACGAATCGCTTGAACTTCTTGCAAGCGCACATCATTAAAATGAAAAACTGGGCTGGACCACTCCCTATATGCATTACGACCGACTTCAGAAGATTTAATGGAAGGTCCCATGTTTTGGGCCATGTCAGCATTCTTTCGATAGAGGTCCTCAAGGCTTCCTGTGCTTCGACGCGATTTCGACCACTGTAGCAACAGTATACTTTAATGTCGTCTGCGTAAACTTGTACTCTGACTAAAGGACTCGTCTTCAAAATGCTGGCAAGGTCAAAACTGTAGGCAAGGAATAGCAGCGGTGACAGTACGCCACCCTGTGGAACTCCACTAGAACAGACATAGCGATCTGAATAGCTACTATCTACTCTAACAGTCATGTATGGTCATGTATCTTTGATCTAGGTATGATTTCAACCATGTTAGTAATTGGCCACGCACGCCATATTGATTTAGTTTCAGAAAGAGTTTAGCGTGATTCACTCTATCGAAAGCCTTTGACAAATCAAAAAACACGACATCCACTGACTCGTCCTCATTCAAAGATGATGTCCAATCATAAATGCTATCAGCTAATAGAGTCGTAGTAGAAGATCCTGGTGAAAATCCATGCTGTTCTTGAAGAATTACACGCTGTTTCATAAACCAATCTAAAAGTTCATCACGAATTATTTTCTCAAGGATCTTGCTGGACACTGGAGTAATACTTATAGGTCTGTAGTTTGAGAGCTGTGGGCTGAAATCTTTTTCAGGTATGGGTGTTACCAGGGCCTCCTTCCATATTGTACCTCTCCCAACATAAGGGATACATTGAAGATGTGAGTGAGTGGTCTACAGAGGAAAGATGCACATTTCTTGAAAATCAGTTGTGGTATCCCATCTAATGCTATTGACGTCGAAGGCTTTAACTTTCACATCACGTCGAAAACTTTGTTGGGATGAACATAAAAATCAGGAATCGAATCAGAAACTGTGGGGGTAGAAGGCGGAACTATTTCATCGTCACTGGAGTGATCTGCAAAGGTACTAGCAAAAAAACGTCCTAATGCATCCGCTTTGGAAGCATTTGTTTTATACCAGTTGTTCAAATCGTCCACCAAAGTTGGAAGCTTTTGATTTTCTTTAATTTTTCGGTTGACGTAATCATACAAACCCCTTGGGGCTGGTTTTAGCAAGACGACTCTCTCGATTAACAAAATACCTCCTAGTATGGTAGTCAATATCTCTACAGAGGCTCTGTAGTGGGAGACTCGAAGAGACGAAATAATCTGTCCTTCTGTAGATACAGGTTACGAATATGCCTAGGAAAGTGAAGTGCTGTTCCGTTCTGTAACTTGAGTGGAACAAAACGGGCAAACAATTCGTACATGACCAAGTAGAATCGATGGTACATATCGTCAGCAGAAGTGTAGTTTTCAAAAACTTTCCACCAATCAATACTTCTAAGACTTCTATCTAGTCCCCTATAATCTACCTTAGCAAAATTGGGAGTGGACAGAAAACTAGAGCAGGTAGTCTTCGAGCAAATTTCAAATTCAATCACATTATGGTCAGAGTTCCCAGAAGGCGGTAAGGTATTCAAATTCGTTACAGTTTCCGCGGAGGAAAGAACAAGGTCCAGCGTTGAGTGGCCTCTTGTTGGAGAACTAATAGCTGACAATAGGTTACATTGGTCAAAGAGATTTGTGAAGCGTTCAACAACAGTGTTTCCAGAAGAACAAATGTCAATATTGAAGTCGCCAAGAAGAACTGTAGCATAAGGGGCAGAGCAAAGGTCATACAGGGAATCAATTAGAAGCAGACCTTGCTCCTTTGTGGACGATGGAGGACGATAGACGAGGACGATCCGTAAACTTGTATCATCGGATACGATATCAATACATAGTATATCGGCGATGCAAAAGCTTTGGTGTTGGATGATTTAGCAGTTAGAAAGTTCTTCATCAAGATGCATACCCCACCTCCTCTGCGGCCACGTCGGTCTGTTCGGTGCGACATAGGGTAAACCACATAGTAATTCGCTATTGGACACATTTGGATTCAACCAGGTTCCACAAATGCAAACGATATCAGGGTTATGGGCATGTAGAAACGAATGAAGAATACGAATTTTATTAACTACACTTCGCGAGTTGAAAAGAAAGCATTTCAGACGTCTGAATCCATGACGACCTAGTGGTTTTCCTGTATCTGCTTGTGAGAAAGTTGCGATATGTGTTTAACCTCCCCGTTGTACACCACCCACTCACGGGTTTCAAGGACATGATTCTTTTGACGCGCTTCAACCCGGAGTTGATAGTCGCGTGCGCGCTCCTCCTCCGTCATGCTTTTTCTAATGTAAACATTAGAAAATTTAGAGTGACGGAGGAGTCGCGAGTTTGACAACGCAGTTACCCAGTTATGTTTGGAGGGAAACAGTACCTTGATAAGGCGGCACTTGGAGGCTGAGTGTTTACCGATCTTATATAATTCTCCCGGGCGACACTCAACACCAAGAGTGTCTAGCACCTGAGTGATCTTCACCTCAGTGTCAATCTGTCGCTCCGACGGAAGAGTGTTACCCTCTAACTCTGGTAGCCCAGCGACTACAATACTCCTTGCCCTTTTCTCAGCAGTAAAAATTTCTGCTTCTGACTTACGGATTCTTACAGCATCCGTGAAAAACAGCTCTATCGACACCTGTCCTAGCATTCAGCTAAAACTCGAAAAACCATCAGGACTTCCCAAACAACCTTTGCCATGAGAGGAATCCAACTTGTGCTCGAAATAATCGCTCATCAGTGGTCTCATAACTTCAAAAAAGACATATTTAGTCTCCTAGACGCCAGTCATCCCGATGAGCCAATTTTCTTCTATGAAGGCGTGTGAATTGCTTGAGAGATAGGCATCACACTTCTCGAACGTGCTATTCAAATAAAGTAATTCAGCTGAAAATAACAATCGCATTTGCTTAGAAATCCTCCCCGTTGATAATGACTGGCGGCACTTTGCCAATGTCATCAAAGCTGCTCTCAAAGAGCAAGGTTGATAGTGTTCGTTCACTTTCATAGTTTTCTTTCACTTTCTTATTCTATCGACCTCAAGCTTTCGCCCAGCATTGGAGTCTTTCTGGTCTCTAATGAATATATGAATTGTAGAGGAACAGGATCATAGCTAGCATTTTTCGAAAGAAGGAGGGAAGAATTGCAACTGCAAAAAAAGCGCAAGCGCTTATGATCAAAATGGAAGGAATCACTCTACATATATAAATGCATGTGAAAAAGTATAAAAATTGGACCAGTTGGCCGAAATCGTTATGAGGTCGTAATTGCGACCAAAGTGGGATCAGGCCCCCTCTGTGAGCTAGTAGACTGTAGCATATAGGGCTCCTTCATTCTGTTCAAAACTTGGCCAACAAACAGGGCAAACTTCTCTAAACCATTTCTTTTGGTTGGAATATCGGATATTCGGGTGCCGCACTCGAATAATAGAGGCTTCAAATATTCCAATGATCGAATACATATATTCGAAAATTGACTTTTTCGAACATTCGAGTATAGAATATATTCGAAAAATAGAAATTTCGAATATTTGAATTTTAATGACTTATTCCGGATAATTTATTCGAATGACCGAATAATTATTCGATTCGGTTGCAAGTATGCTACTTTCCCGCACGGGCCTATCATACAGTGTGCACTCTCTATCTTATATTGGATTGCGGACTTCCGTTCAGAATGTTTTCTGTGAGTTTCCGCAACAATGGTGCTGACGAGGTCGGTTTATTCTCCGTCCTGGCTCTTTTGGAATAACAAGCTTGGGGTAGTGTTGGGAAACCGGTAGGGTGAGTAGATACGTTTGGCGGTTTCAATCACAGACAAGAACCGCAAGCCACTTTTAGGCCTCTGAAGATAACGACCTGCTCGAAACATCGGGCCAATGAAGTTTACCACCTAACAATCTAGTTTGGAGAAGAATTGAAAGCATCGTTAACTGCAGTCCTATTATAGTAATGATTAAAGAAGCAGTAATAATTCGCCAAAATGGCTGGAACAGCTGCCATGGCTAGACTTTCTAGCTCCTCACTGGTCAAGCTAAATTTCCCTTTATTTAAGGAAGCAATTCACTCTGGCGTGCCAGTGATCAGCATTCCTTTGGTAGGCGATCAACCTAAAAACGCGGCTTTGGCAGAGCACCACGGTTTTGGCATTATTCTGAGTAAGGGTGAACTATCTGTGGAGAGTGTTTCACATGCTCTCGAGGAAGTCGTCTCGAATGCAAAGTAAGTGGTTTATGAGGTTCTCAATTGGCAAAAACAGCATCTGTTCCAGATATGGAGAAGCAGTAAAAAGGCTTTCAAAGATGATGAATCATAAGCCCGTTAGTCCTACCCAGCTTCTCGTGAAGTGGTCAGAATTCGTTGCTGAATTCCAGACCCTTGAGAACCTGGAGCCAGCCGGAAACAAATTAAACTTCTTTCAGTATCATTCTCTCGATGTTATCTTCTTCCTAATATTCATTGTCTTGCTCATCATAGTGTTTTCGACTATTGTGATCAAATATTTGCTAAGTAGAATTGTTGCCGTCATATCCAAATCGGAGAAGCAAAAAACGGCGTAGTGCTGATTGTTCAATACAGATAGTCTATGCTATGATGAATAGGACATCATTTGCGTATATTTTGTGAGCTCGCATTCAATTTCTTTTTTTAATAAATACCTTCTCGGGCACAGTAGCAAAACAATTTCCATAAAACCATATTTTACTTTGCACAATGCATCAAGATCGTGGGTATAGCCAGTGCGCTGCGTCTTTCTTTGAGTACAATCAAGCATTTGTTCTTGGAATTTCGTTAACTAGCGCCCTTCCGCGACGTTAGGAAGTGGGATGGGTGAGGTGTAGTGGCGTGATTACGAGCAAGATGCAATTGCTCTCTTTCCTCCTTCGTCAGTGTGGGACGAATGTAAATTCCTTTCTTTGGGAGAAAGCGCAGTTTCGGGGAAAGCGTTGGAAGTAGCGAGATGGTAGTACAATTTCAAGTAAAGGAGGCAATTGTTGCTTAGGTTTACCCATTCTGTAGATAGTGATAGACATAGAATCCATTAATGTATCTGCGTATCATTCATCCCCAGTGCACGAACTGTATCCCCTTGCTCTCGCTTTTCTGACATGATGAGTTCTCAAAGAATACAGGGAAACATTTGAGGCCTCTCCGAAAAAACGTCAAATTTCTCAGATGTGTCGTGTCTAGCATACGTTCCCCCCCCCCGAAAAACACCTTGACTCTTCAATTTTCCGTTCATGAAACAGGTTCTGATATTGTTGCCGTAACCGAAACATAATTAAAAGAGATCAGTGTCATTTCTCCCATCCTATCTAAGCAAATTTTATGACCTTGTCAGATGTGATCGCCTTCTCAAAAAGGAGGTGGCGTAGCGCGACTTTTTAGAAATGAGTTGCCTATCAATGTAATAATCAAAGAGTCTGTATGGGACTCGTATGAAATTCTCTTTTGTGACTTCTTCGAAATGGGATCAGCTTCGTTCTAATTTGCTGTGGTATAACGAAGAACTAATCAAAATCCTAGGCGATATCTCTAGATATCCCACCATAATGTGTGGTGATTTCAGTTGTCCTAATATAGACTGGAGCACACTTAATCGCATCTTTAAAGATGCTCAATCATTCGTCTCAATCTATCCACGAAAATACGCTGCAGTCGCCTTTACCCTCCTCCATTTCAATAACGTCTTGATTTTGAGAATACAAACTACGAACAAGTATGTGCGTATTTGCAGAATGTTGAGTGGATAGGCTCGCTTAGGTGTACAAACTCTGTGGACGAGAAATATGATATGCCCCTAGCGATACTCTGCCATGCCATGATTTTATTCACACCTCTGCGGAAAACTAACTATTCAACATTGAAACCCCTTACTATATGAGACGACTATATAGACAGCGTTTCAAAGCTTGGAAGGATGCCGTCATAGAAAACAACAGAAATCTTTCATATGCCGAAACTGATAAAAGTAACCCCAAATAGTATTTATACAAGCACGAGAAATTTTAATGTACTTTAGAAAATGTTATGCCACAATTAAAAGAAATATAGACTCCGGATGACCTGCCGCTTTTTATAAGTTTATAAACTCTAAAATTAGGCAAAAAATCAAATGTTGATGTCTTGGTAAAGATGACAAATTTGTGACCACGGACTCAGAAAAAGCAGAAACACTGGCACAACATTTTGCTAGGTGTTTCACTTCTGTTCCTTCACAGTTTTGGAGGAGAAATTGAAAGAATTCTACTGGGTTGGCCATCATCACTTACCCGGCAGCATACCATCAGAGTTCCTACATTGCTTTTCTGATTTCGTTTCCTCTAGAATTATGTTTAATTTGAGCTACATGACAGTTGAAATTCGAATACGCTGGAAACATTCATATATAGTTCCGATTCCCAAGAAACCCCCTTTGAACCTATCGAACAATTATCGAACTGTTAGCATTACATCAATCTTTTTGAGAGTTATCGAGAAGATGCTCAAAAAGATTTAAAGAAGCACCTTGAAAGCTATTCCATCATACTCGAAGAGTAATACGGGCCCGTGATAAAGTGTCATGGCTGTGAGATCAGCTGCCTGCACAACTCGTCGCCACATTTGGGGCAATGATCGCATGTGCGACGACCTTCCAACACTGAGGGATGGAAGATCATCACCATCCGTGGCGATGCTGTGAGCATGTATGTGCGGAGCGCTGATCTCCTCGCCCTGGAGGGCGATGATCGCCATCGTTTCGCGACTGGATGGTGTGCGGGGAGAAGAGACGCCGAGTGAAGTACTCAGAGCATCTCACTCGGAGTATGGTGATGGTGTGAAGGTGATCAGGTGCGCGAATTGCACCGAATGCATCTGAGCCTACGGACTCAGGCATGTTGATTTTCGCCCCACGGCACAGAACAAACTCGAATGTGTACGACTTGTCAGAAACACAGAGGTGCTTCTGTTGCTACTGACAAGTCGTACTTGTTTTGGCTTGCTAGTCGCAATGGTTCACAAGTGGCTCACACGCTAAAACAGCCCTAAACTGATGTGAGAGTGCGTGGTTACACGTACATTTGATCACTTTTCATGTACGGCGCGTCCGATTCGCCGTGGCGATCACCACACTGCTCTCCAACGCGAAGTGCGATCATCGCCCTGAACGTGCTGTGCGATGATCGCACTCAATACTTTACTATGGGCCACGGTTTCACATGCGTTAAATCAACCGAAACACGTATGTTGGAAGTTCTCAATGATTGGACCCCATCATTGGATCAAGAAAAACCAATTGATGTCATTTACTTTAATTTCGAGAAGCTTTCGATAAAGCCCCTAATAGCCAGCTCAAATCCAGGCTGGTAGGAATCGGCATCAATCCCAAAACTATCAAATGGATTTGCTTCTTTTTCCGAACGCTTGTTCCAAGTCAGAGTCAATGAACCCTACTACCGTGCAAAATGCCCCTAGCGGTTGCGGCCCACAAGGTTGCATTTTATCGCCGCTCCTCTTCAATATTTACTCTTAAGACATTCCTACCATAATTGATAGGACCGATGAGAAATGTAAGGCCTACGCCGATGATATCAAAATCTAATCTACAGTTTCCACTGAGGGCGATACAAATCGTTTAGTGATATTTTTTGGTCGAACGCTTGGAATCTACCGCTTTCCGTGGACAAGGCAAACGTCTTGCATTTAGGTCATAATAACAAAAAGGCTCATTATAGCATTGATAACATTGCACTCCAATCCACTACTGAGATACGTGATCTTGGTTTTCGAATAGACTAAAACTCAGTTTTGATAACCGCTGTGAAATAAGCTAACAAAAGACTGTATAATCTTTCCAAGTAGTTGTCTACAAAAAATTATCACCATCATTAACCCCTTAACCAATCAATGAAAACATTCCTGAGACTTTTCGAGCATAGAACGCTGGAAAGAGTCTGCCCAGACTGCTATTTCTTTGCCAGCGTTAACAATTTCCCGTTGCTTATTACTGTAATCTTACCGTATCCTTTCAAAAATGTAGTTGAAATAGAAAAATAGTGGGACTTGCATGATTATGACATCATATAATCCCGTAAGTGCATTCTATGCCAAAATTTCTAAAGAAAACCGATCTGATGACAAGTCACCTTTTACAATTCTCTTGTGTTGTGCCTCAGTGGTAAATTCTTTTTTTTGCCCTAATTATCAAGGATTTGTTGTAACCATTGATAATTCTCACATGAGCGAATGGCCAAAATCTGTAGTTAACAGTATGAACGATATAGAATGGGCAGGTGCATGCTTTGGTACATGCTGGAGGCTTGCAAACCGTTTACAGACATCTAATACCAGGTCTCATTGGAGGGCTAATTGCAGCATGCGTGTGGAATGGTCCTTCTTAGCATAACTTGTTTGGTGTAACCTTGGAAGTCAATCCAGTTGTTCAGTCGAAGGGTTTCAAGTTTCGGAGGAGTTGCAGAGGAGTAGTAGGAATATCTCGGGACTGAAAGACTTCTAATCTTCTTCTGACCCACATGCTGAAGGGTATGGTGGGCCTAATCGCTGCAGAACGTTTAAATCATGGCCCGTAGTAAAGTGTCATGGCGGTGAGATGAACTCCAAAACTCACCACCACGCTTCAGGCGATGATTGCATGCCAGCTCACATCCACGAAGTATAGGATAACAGATCATTTCCATCCACGTCACTGCTAGAGCACGCATGTGGAAACAGAGGAGATCACCGCCATGTTAGGGTTTCATGGCCGTCTCGTGCTGTGGAAATAGTGGGTGAGACGAGTAGACGCAGAATTAGCTATCTCGACCGCCTCTCTCTGCGTCTACTTACCTCTCCCACTCTTTCTACAACATGAGAAGGCGATCAGCTTCTGACAGGGTGATGATCTCTTCTCTTCGCACATGCATTCTCTAGCAGTGACGTGGGTGGCAATCATCTGCTATCCTTTACTCCATGGATGTGAGCTGCAATTATCACCTAAGGCGTGGTGGTGAGTTTTGGAGCTCATCTCACCCTCTTGACACTTTATTACGGGCCCACGTCCGTTCCGCTCTGTAAGTTTACTCCAATAAAATAAAATAACTAGCGCTTATGGATGGCTAGTCATCTTTTTTCCGGTGAATAATTCTGAAGAAATGGCTCATTCTAGTGCAAGGCTCGTGAAACGAGTTGCTTATTTGATTAGGGTCATCCTCTCACTGATAAGAAGACTGTGTTTTGTATTTGGCGTTCCATCAAAAACTGAATGGAGCTGCGTCTTATCACACGTTCAACTTCTCCTGCAGCGCTTTCGGATCCATCAGCAAAATCCACACAAAATCCATTTACTCAGACTTCTTACACTTCATTGTATTTTCTGCATACAACATTTCTTATTGTTGGCTCCCGTGGATGCAGTTTGTTGAATCAAGTTTAGTAATCTTTCCCCCAATTCCCCTGTCATTGTTATAATCAAAAAATCATTTCTGGAATTACCTAACCATTGACTACAATGTTCAATACTCTGGCGTTTTCAGAGTGATCGTATAATCCGGGCGTGGTCTTTGGATCTTTCTTGGCAATGAATAATCATACTTGGCTACTATTACTATTGGTCAACATAGCTAATGGCTACAAAATCGTACTTTTCGTATTAGATGTCTCCAACAGTCAGGTACGCCGATGAACCCACCTACGTCCTAGAACCAGCATTCTCCGGAAATTTTCTGAGAGCTAGGAGGATGGTGAAAATGTGGTGACTCAAAAATGAAATAGGAAGCGATTGCACCTATCCTCTCAGACATTTCAGCAAGTTTTGTGGACTACTAGTTAAAACGCGGAAAACAGGAAACAGAGTTAATTTTGATGTTGGCTCACTCATCGGGATTCTAAGTCGACGCGTTAGCTACCGCTAAATCAGTAACCATCTCTCCTACCTATCCTTTCTCTCGTACCTCTTTTCCGCGCTCTCGTCCGCTACAGCTACAGCTTTCCGCTACAGCTCATTCTAAGTTCATCACAAACCGTTTATATGTACTGTCTGCGATGATATTATTTACATCAAAAAATCTCTGCACTTGCTATGTCACCACGGAAGTGGTACTTCTCGCAGGTGCTACCTTCAAGGACAATGCTTACTCTGGAGAACGTTATTTCTTTTTCATCTGAAACAGTTATGCTGAACTCACATGAGATGATGATAGTGAAAAAAGAACAAGCGTCGCTTCAACTGCTAACCGAAGAAAGACTGACCATTCAACTTAGTCATTCTTTCGAAGACTGATTCAAATATTCGATTGATCAAGAGAGAGGGAGAGAAAGCAAGCCGTGACAACCTGCTCTTTTCTTCTCGCTCCTCCCACAAACTGTACTACACTCTTGTTCACAGTTCACAAGTCACTCGACACATCGTGATACGCTCTTCTGAATTAGCAAACACCGTCAAAAGGTGAGTACAAACGAACACGGACTTGAGCTTAGCACTTGGATACCAGTTGTGAATCGCCTTTTTCTTATTGTTTTTAAATTGGTAATGCTCGCGTATATTCAGAACCTTGGTGGTGATTACTGTTTGTAAGCAGTGTGAATTCTGATTTGCCTGAAATGTAATACAGAGATCATACATATCTGTTGCTTCACTGACTAGAAGAGTGTTTTCCTTTTCCTTTCCATTTTTTAAATCTAAATCAGGCACTGATTTTCTTCAAAAATATCCCGACAGCGCAGCACTTCTTTGATGATTCCGTTCTAAGGTTATGTTTAACAAACGCGTTGCTGAGACCCTTGCTGACCGCGGTCACAGCGTAACGATGGTTCTGATGCAAGCGATGGACGACAGAGCCGGAAATGATATTGAATTCAAGGAGAACGTAAAATGTTTGTCATTGATGCCAGAAATCAAGCATTAAGCAATCAGTAGTATTTCATTTGGTATAAGGTTCTGAACTCAAGAATTACCAGTTCAGTGTACCGCGTGAATGGATCCATAGGAGTCAGTCGCCAGGAGCTTGAAGAGCAGCAAGCCTCGATAATTTTCGAGGTAAAATATGTATTTCGTTGAGAACGTACTATTCTACGAACTACGGCAATCATCATTTATGACCTTTGGTACCCTTCACAGTCCTTCTCTTAGGATTATTCAATGTTTGACAGAAGAGTGTGGAAGTCAATGCAGCAGGGAATGCGCCTCATCGAAGGCTCATGTAGAAGTAAATTTCTTCGACGACGTTTCTGATTTTTTGAAGCCGTTCCCATTTTATTATATTTCTATCCAAGAACGCAATTTCCAGATATTATAAGTAATCGTGAGTTCATCACTTGGCTCCAGAATGAGCACTTCGACCTCGCGTTCGTTCATGTCTACCAAGCTTGCCCCATCGGACTCGTTCGAGTCGGTCGCATTCCAACATGGATATGGCTGAATAGGTAAACAGAACTTTCTTTCTCTCTCTAATACTGACAATGCATGACTTCTCACGAGAAATTGAACACAGCCACAGCTACCTGAAATGTTGATTGAGACTATTCTTTGAGATGCAAGCCAGCCTATTCCTTCGCATATTCAAAGAGAAGTCAATCTTGAGAAACTTCAATCTAGTATAGTGCTTCCTAGCGCGAAAACATAGTTTAATATCGGAGTCAGGCAAAAACAGGGGAGCATAGGATAGCGTCTCTTTTATACGTATTCCTTATTCAAATAGCTCTTATGCTAATGTTAATAGTTATTTTTATAAATATTGATTTCCATCAGTCCAAAAACAAAGTTCAATGACTTCCAACAATTCAAATGTGAGGTTATTTTCTATGATTCCATTTTTTGAATTCCAATTGTCCGAGTTTTTTCTGGCAGATACCCCACCTTTTTCCTTTCCTCCTCTTGCATTCACCAATGTTCCGACGCTTTATCTCAGGCAACGCGGCAAAATATTTCATGTACATATGAGGCGTCCCAAGCTTAGAGGCAGTTAATAATCTGCTTCCCACTTCTTGGACGACCAGCACTCCGCGGACTTCAAGGTTTTCCAGTGGGAGATCGGTGACCCCTCCGTGGTATCTGACCTGAATGCCCAAGGGAATTATATTCCTCCCTACCGGTGAATACAAGTGTGTGTATGGCGATTGCGCTGTTTGCTAATAATTTCTGATGAAAAAATTCGAAAACCCCTTCGAGTGTCTTGTGCGTTTTCTCCACCCTAATTCATACCTTTTTAAGTTATGAACTTAATATAAATTTATTAGAATAAGCGAAGTCATAAAATAATGCCGTTATTTTTCTTGCCTTGTTCATTGAACATTTTTACTTTGTCTAGAACTCAAATTCAATACCTGCAGATGAGTTGGTAGTATAAGAGCTAGAGTTGTGAACTTTACTATGAAATAGCACGAATAAGAGTAGGTATTCGAAATCATGAAACGAAAATAATCTTTTGCTAGCAAGAAGAATAGGTTTCAGCTCACCTTTGGTGGATCACGTAGCGCAGCGCATCGGAGTGCCGACAATTCCCAGCTATGTCCCACGTAAGCTCATTTTCTTCCTGAAATTCATCTCGTGAAAATGACTCCACGTTCTAGCGCTTGCCATGGAGAGCACCGACTCAATGAATTTCTATGAAAGGACAAAAAGCATGATAGGTCATGTAATGACCTCTTTGGTGTGGGACAGGTGACAAATTTGTACCGAACGAGGAAGGCTTATATCATGTTAGTGCAAAAGAAATTGCGCTCTTTTTTCGAAACCCTATAATTTTGTTTTATATAGTAGTTTGACATCTAGATGAGTTAGCACACTTGTGGGATGAAACAAGCTCTATCGTGCTGTACAAACTAAACATGACGATGTTGAAACGGCGTTCACCTTGTTTTCTAATTCCCAGTAGTCTCGGCGCAGAGCTTCAGGGGCCTGCTCGTGCGATGGGCAATGTTCCCCGCACATCAGAAGGATCATATCGTTCGCCGAAATTACCATTCATAAAATTATGAGAAAATGAAGCTTACATAGAAACGTGCCAATTCTTCTGCACCAACATAATAGCCGATACCTTGTTCATGCAATATTTACTTAAAAGTGGATTTGCCAGGTGAACATTCCTTTTAGGTTTGTCGCCAGCCCTGAAACGGAACTTTTCCGTGAATTCATCGATCCCAGCTTCCCCAATCTGATTGGTCTAGCAAAAGAATGCCCTCTAGTATGCTTAGTCTAGCTAGCTCTTCAGCAGCATGAAAATGCAGATTTGATGCTAATGCAAAAGTTGGCAGGTAATGGTGAACTCAAACGAGTTGTACGAGCTACCTCGACCTTCTCTTGCAAAAGTCATAAATATTGGCGGATTGGATATGCAGATGCAGCAGAGCAGACCGCTCCCAACTGTAGGTTATGCGATAATATTACCACCAGGATCGAACTGATTTTGGCAGCGATTTAGCTCGTTTCAGGAGATTTCGACATTGGCAGCTGAAGCGGCGGGCATTATTATATTTTCCTTTGGGTCGATAGCTCCGATACAAAGAATGCCAAAAACATGGAAGATTGCGTTCTTCAAGGCTTTCAGTCTCTTCCCAGATATTCACTTTTTCGCCAGGTACACTGGAGATGACGCAAATGGTCAGTTGCTGTCGCACTTTCTTAGGAAGGTGAATTAACCTTCATCACAAACAAGTGAGGACTGCTTCCTCTCAGCATGACGCTCAAAGGCAGGGTCTCACGTCGCTATCGATTCTGAGATATAGACAGATCCTAGCCAGTAAACCGTTCTACTGCGGCAGGTGCTTAGCCGATAGTGGCTTGCGCCAGTAGTCAGTGTTCAGTGCAAAAAGAGGACACAGATGTAAAAACCATGTCGAAAAGTACGTAATATGATGAGGCACCATTCATTCCCCACAGTCGCACCGAGTTCCGGAACTAAATACTCTACTAAGTTTCCAGATAGCATTAAAATAACTTTCACTCATGTCATTGTTCTTTGCAGCCCACGTAAACTTTATTTCCGCGCGAACTCCCAGAACGATTCCTTCCGCAGTAGTGAAACCTCCTTGAAACAACTTCACGCAGTGAATTTTCAGTCAAGTCGTTGGAAGGTGATCTCATTTACCAAATGGAAAGCAATACGGAAACCCATCGATTGCGTGGGCCAATAGTGTCTGTCTGACATTCACACCCCGTCAAAACAACCTCTTTCAGATTGCACGAGTCTCCTTGTCACCCATTCTGCGCAATTCAAAGATGCAGTTTGCATTTTGCTCCTAGCTTTTTATAATTTGAGTGCCAATAACTAACGGCACTCTCCGCGATCTTCACATTCTTACCACCTTTTTCCTGCCCTAACTTCTCAGCTGGCTTGTGAAGTGGGCTCATCATAGGAGTTAACTTCACACGGTCAAATGCTTCACATCTTCTTCCTAAGCTAACTTAGCATACCGAGCATGAGATTTCGATCTCTGAGAGGTGGGCTCGTGGACATGAAGGCTGGGCTGCAGTGTGGACTTAGCTTCTTACATGGGGGATCACTGTGGGCCCTGAAATGCGAATCTCTCTTCCATTTATTTGGAGAAGTAGACACCAGGATACGTTGGTCTTAACAAAATCTTCCGTAAAAGAATCGCCGAGCACTCGCTCGACGGGAAGGAGTGGTTGGTTCTGCTTGCGTCGCGGTCAGTGTAGGAGCGGCAGCATGAGATTCTCTAGATTCGGAGCTGCTATGTCTCCGAAAAAGGGTAATCTGTGATATCTCAAGTAGTGTCCACTAATTTTTTACAGGCTATATGAAGCGAATGTTAGGTAGTATGTGTGGCAAATACCACAGGCCCCAATCACTTCCAGAAAAAGAACATGGTTGACAGGGTGGAGTTTACGTCGATCTTTCGTCAGCTACGAATTGCTGTTCTGAAGGAGTTGACGCTTTTGGGACTGGCAGCAGACGACTCTAGATGAACAATTCAAGACAAAGATGTCGATCGGAATTAGAATGAGGGAATTCCAGAACCACACATCCTTGTCTAGGATGAAGGGACTTGAGTATGTAATGGCTGTGTATCGAAGTTTTCCGTTCGTCATAAAAAGCAGTACGATTCAATGTACAACCTCATGATTGAAAACCGTGTTGGTCTTAACAGCTTTTTCTACAGAAAACAGTATTGTAGTCCCTTTCACATCATTGCAGTCCAGGTTATGAAGGAGTAAACACTAGCACCAGTTGCGCTCGATTCTGCTGCTTGCATGCTGTCTAAACAGTGTTCTTCCAACTGCGAACACTATGTACGTTGCTAAGGCTGCCTCTAGGATTTTTTAACAGATAATATGAGCGATTCGCTGCATGACTTCAGAAGGCGTCCAGAAATGTGGACTGATTCTTTATACCATCTCATCTAATCATTACAGGTGATAGTTCATAGCTACCCTTGAAAGTATTTTTTTTTTGAAAATAAAACTGTTTCAATGCAGTGCATACATAATAAATAAAAACTCTGTATTAGTGCATTTTCAACTTTTAATAAAAATTTTACAGTCTTTTTTTTTGGCTACTTGCTATTAGTTATTCAATTTTATAATTAATATTTTTACTATTTTCATTTTCCGTGCAATTCCCCAAAGAGTTGCCAAGACCTCATTTTTTTCCCATGCCCTCCTCATTTCCACCCCTTTCGTCCACTTTCTGCATCCGCCACTGCTGCTTTCCTATTTTTCCTTCGAAGCATTTGAATTTGGCGCTCCGCAATTTAGCAGCTGCACTGTATTTCACAGCATGTTGTTATCATCTGCCTCCATTTATGTTTTGAATTAGTGACCGCTATGAAAGCGCTTGTCAAGTCGTACAAATAAAGCATTTACTCATGCGTGCACAATTAGACTTCCAACTAGGAAACCGAAAATATCATTGAAATTGTTTTATTGTATGGGAGAAAGTGGACAGGTGAATACGGAAAACGCCTCAAACACGCATCCGCTCAATAAAGTCGCATACTTGGATTTTATTAGGATGAAAGATGACAAGAAAGCTATTGCTAGCCCACTTTCACTAAATAGAACCCATTCAAGTGGGCTACTCGAACTGGGCTAACAAAACTTTTTTAGAAGAAAAGAAGCTTTGGCTGAGTTATATTTTTTATTGTATTTTTTCTTCACTTTCTCTATGCTTCGAGTTGTTTACATATTCAATGTTACAAACTATTGTTTATTAAAGAAGATCGCTGTTGATAATACCCCTTGGATTTTGAATATTCGCTTTTTCTTTTGGATGTTGTATACAAATGAAAAACGTTAACAATGCATCAGGTTTATTACAAGAATAGTAGTTCAGTTGTTGGTCTCTTTGATCTTCTTCGCTGAAAAGGAAAAGCGTGAACATCGAGATTATACTTTGATGCATCTGAAACGAACTCTTATATAGATATTGATTTACCTTGTACGGTAGAACCTCCACAGTCGGTGTAAGAGCCAATAGAGTCGTAGAATGTCTTCCAAAGCTTGCGGTCTTCAATGCATACGGTACCACCACCGCGTTTAAATTGAGATTGCTAAAATTACGGAAAATTTGTAGAAGTTAAGCGTTGAAGATGACAGTACACTATACCTGTCTGTTCACATCGCCGATACACACTACGGGAACTTTTTCCTTCATGGAAACTCCCCATTTCGAATGATCCTTCGAGCTGCTGTAGCCCAAGTTCATAATGGTAACGCTTGTGATATCGAATACCTGGATGAAGACGGATTAGTTTTGTGGATCACTGCTACAGTGCAATACGACGTATGCTTTCGAGACATACATTGCGGTCTGTCCCGCACTGTGTCCCGACATCTTTGGCAGCTCCATTTCTCCAAGTCTCCACAGCCATATCTGTTTTGAGGTTTAGTGCAACAAAATCGTTCCAGAGATCTGCATGTGACCAATGTAGTGTTGTAACTGAGCACAGATCGAGTTAGAATGCTCCATACCAAAATTAGATTTTTTATGCTTAGAGAATGCTTTCACTTTTTTGCCATCAACAGTTTGTATTCCGCGAATAGTGGTGAAGATAGTATCCGATCGAGTGAGAGATTTTCTATTGACAACACTCATCAGGACCGGCGCTCTGGAGTCAGGCTGCTTTGAGAATATCAATAAGCATTATTTAAACGTTTGTAACGAACAATGCTTCGTGGTATTTGGGTAGATTGGTAATAAACGGTGTAACTTGGGCAAATCGCATGTATTCGCCAATATCCGGAAGGAAGTTCGCATCCAGGGAAAGGCAGAGGAATGACTGAGCATACTTGCTGCCGCTTTCGGGGTAATCGTACTTATCTAAAGGAAGATAATATATAATACTTACCCAAGTCAGGAGAATCAACATCTGTTGGAATGAAATGTACCTATAGGTGGAAAATTCGGAACACTATGTAGCATCCAGAATCCCATCTTTTCATCAAATAGTGCGACACCTTTGCTGTGCCCACGTCCGCTGTCTACGTCCTTGCCAGGACAATCATCATTGTATGCAACAGTGAATGTTCTCTTCTGAAATAAGGGATTCTTAGAAAACTTGACGAGTCTGTGACATGTACCATTTCCCGTACCTTATCACTCTTGTAGATCTGATTAATAGTGGCTCCAATTGCGGAGTCAGTACTGTTAATCAGCTCAGGACTTTTCTTCCACCCGCTCTGGGTTGAGTCAAAGTACACGAAACTGAAGCCCTTGTTTTCATCCATATTGGGAAGCTTTATTGCGGCGAACCTGAGGAATTGAAGATGGAAAATAAATGAACCTATTTTACAAACTCATGGCTCCAAAATGCGAACCAGTCCACATCTTTGCCCTTCATGTTCTTGCATCCTATCTTGGCGCTGCAGTAGCTCGCAAGCGCGGCGAAAACTAAGAGAGCTCTCAACATTTCGAGGCGTCCCAAGGTATGAACTGTTCTAAATAGTTAGGGATTCGAAGTTGTGACCAAAAAAGCACAATTTATGCAATGATTTTTGACAATGTCCAAGCTTTTAGACGCACAGGTATCGGCACACCACCATACAGTGACAAAACGAGATGTATTAAACAAGTAGTTGAATGAGCAATGCAAATGTAAATTGTGCTGGTATGCCTCCCGACGGTCCTTAAATGCAATCTGAAGCCACGAGCGATAGTTTGCTCAGTTGTACCATTCCTTGTGACTACGAATGAAGTCGTGATATGTCAACGACGATGTGTGCTTCTCGTTTTTTGTCCTTAAGATGAGAGGGAAGAAAGGATTTTCCTCCATTCCGCAGTCATGGATCCTCCACATATCATTATTTCTCCCGTTTCATCATATGCGACGTCTTTCTTTATAGATATTTTCATTCAAAAAAAGTAATGACGCACGTCACTGGGAGCAAATATAGGGAGCAGTACTTGCGATGAACTTCAGTGCAGCTATGCAAACTGGTACATCTGTTTCGCACAAATATTCCAAAGTAGAAGCACACAGCTATCATGTCACAGGCAAGGAGGGCACGTGCGACAAGACCTCAATTTTTCGGAATTTTGCCAGTTACAGTTCATTAATTGAAGCACACTTGCTGCTGTTCGCTTGTATACAGAGAAGCACAGCAACGTTTAGGAGCTTGAGAAATTAGGTTCCTTAAAAATAGAACTTGCTAAGAGAATTTGCAGTAATTTCCGTAGAGTTATACAACAGGGCACAATTTTCAATCAAGCGGTTTCCGTTTCATACGGGTTGTGACCTGGATAAGCCATTCGGTGCAAACTGTTGACATTAACCTACATACAAAAATAGGGGCATCATTATTCGGGCCGACTAGCTGTTGAGAGCTCACTTAGTTCGCAGTTTGTGAGTTGTTATTGTGCTTGGAGAGAATAGGAAAAGTAAGAGGTCATGACGAGGACAAGTTAGCATTTTCATGCTCTGTTGAGTTGGGTGTTATCATTCATTCAACTTGTATTATTGTTTAATCTATTGACTACAGGTTTACTATAGTAGAGCCGCCAGGCTTAAGTGAAGAACGGAAAGCACGAATTGGGGGATTTATGATTCAAACAGGAACGCATTGAATAATGGTCTTGCTGCTGCTACTTTGTTAGCATAAATTACAATCACCAACATAATTATGAATTAATTTCATCTCACCAATCTTCTTCATTAGCTAAATACTGGCCAGTTCGACTCATTCTATTTCGGTCATCACTGACAGAACTCATCACTGCTATGAAGCAGGAGCGCTCTAGCTGCCAGTTCGCCAAAAAAAATTGTTGACTAAACGTCAAAAACTATCACGAATTACGAAAAAAATTCGTTTCCTGCATGCCTGTCCTTGTTCTGCTACCATGATTTTAGCCAACCCTGTAGTACTGTACTGCTCTGCTATTCCTTTTCTGCAGTCGAAACCAGCTATTCCTACTGGCTACAAGAGGGAAAGAGGAAGAGAGGGAGAGGGAGGCGGAGAGCTGCTAGTCGTATTGTGCGTTTCTTCTTTACCAGCAGATATCAAGAATTCCGAAATAAGCGCATACGCGGTAGATTTAATTTCACTAAACACTCAGACGTTTTTCGATCTCAGTATAAGAAGTTGCAATTTTTGTAAAACGAAAAAATGTCACGTTAAATCGTGTTGCGGTTTAAACGCAGCTGTGGCAACGATTCCATATGTTCCACATCTTCTCTTGCTTTCTACAGATCTCATCAGCGAAAATGTACACCTATTCAAATGGCTTCCGCAGACAGACCTCCTCTACCATCCGAAAACTAAGGCCTTCATCACTCATGCCGGGTACAACAGCGTTCAGGTGAGGCAGTCTACACCAAAGAAATTTTCAGCATACTAGTGAGGTATTCTCTCTAGGAAGCAATCCACGCTGGCATCCCTATGGTTTGTCTGGCGCTTTTCGGAGATCAGCCAAAGAACGCGAAAGTCACTGAAAAGCTGGGAATTTCAAGAAATTTGAGGAAGGGTGAACTCACTGCGGAGACAATTGCAGCTGCGATTCGTGAAGTGCTGGAAAACGAAAGGTGTGAATATTCTGCAGTAGGCAACACCTAAAGAAAAAGGTTATAAACATCCAAGAATACAACAAGCCTGTAATTATCTGTTTCCACTGACTGCGGCGAGTCGCATGAGTTAAGTAATACCTGCCCTCTTTTGCCTAGAATGCTCATCCATTATGAGAAAGCAACAGGGTTGCAATTTTCCCTTGAACATTCATGGATTCCGGTGCCATGCGGAGGTGATTGCTGAAACCGCTCCTAATTTTCTTCTGGAAGATTTAAAATGGGGATCTCATTACAGACTGCATAAGACCGAGCTCTCGTTGACAGACTGTTTCAGGTACGGTAAAAACGCCAAGAAACTTGCACGAATGGTTCGAAACAAGCCTGTTTCCCCAAAAGATCTGCTTATAAGGTGGACTGAATTCCTTGCCGAATTTAAAACGCTCGAAAATTTGACACCAGCCGGGAATAAGTTGAACTGGATTCAATACCACTCCATAGACGTGCTGTTATTCTTAGCTTCACTTATTTCTTTAGTTATTTTCATTTCGTATAAGATTTCGAAATTTTTGGCAATGTGGTTCTGCTGGGCTTTGAAAAACAAGGAGAAGCAAAAGCTGTTATAGGGTTTGTGCTCTTGTCATACGTCTCACACGGTCTCACAGGATTTTCTCCACACTTCCCCATACATTTCATTTTACTAAGCGCTCATTCCTATTTTGTATTCCGATTTCATTTCAAGTATCACGTTGGTGCAGAGGTCTTCTCGGTTCTTCCTCAATTCTCCTCAGACATCGAGTAACAAATACAATAGGTATGGTAATGGAATGTAGGTAGGATCCTGCTCTTTTTCCCATAGGTTTAATGGACGTCATTGTAGTAAGGAGGCAGGAAATATTCAAAAATTCACAGACACCGCATTTTTCCGCGTGAGTTCCCAGTAAGACCACAAGCAATTTTGTTTCAAACACCTTCCTTCCATTTAACCTAGAGCACGATACCATTTCCACTTTCGAGCTCTGGCTTGACGGCTTCCGTTTCAGAGAAAAGTAGACAAGCACTTTTTAAAGCATTTTGTTTATCTTTTATGGAATTTTTGCCCCATGCCGCTACTTCGAAACAGTGCACTAGACATTTTCTTTGGTTTGAAAAGTCGAAGATGTTTCAATGGAAAAACGCTCAAGCTGCAAAATGGCCCATTTTCTGCGCAGTCAAAATTCGTCAAAGTTCGCGTTTAGAACCTCCCTTAAATTGCGATAACTTTGCTGACAAAAGCACTACATTCTTTAGGAATTTCTGGTGTGGGTGCCACCCTCCCAGCTGTGAAAGCTCTTGCTGCACAAGAGAAAAAAATTGTCAAACTTACCGACTCAAAAATAGCGGTTTTCCACTTCGCAGCTTCTCCTGTTTTGAACAAGGGGCTCCATGGACGTATTCATAAAATAAACAGTGGTCTCTTCTAATGATAAAAATTATACCACTTGTCAAGGCTGTAGTTTGGTGAAGTTGTGAAAAAAATAAAGTCAACGAGGAAAAAAACGACAAGTTTTTGCACCAACCTTATAGATCGTTCCAAGGCATTTCAGGACTCAAGTTCATCAGTTAGCAGTTTTCTCTTATATAATTACTACTTCTTATCCCTCATGTGCTTCTCAGCTGTTATTCATCTGTTTGTGGCACGATGTCTTTATAAATTATTTATTTATAAATTTTGAAAATACAAAGCGCTCGGAATGAAGGTTTCTTTCCTGTTGTCGATTTCACAGCACTGTCTGAGAACTTGCATCATTGAACATCCTTATCAGCAGACTCACTTGCAAAGACAATCCTTGGAACACTGTTCAAGCCCAAGAAAAACAGTGTGAAGCAATGAAATCGACGATTCTTATCAGCTTTGAATCAAACCACAGCGATCAATCTCACACTCTCACTGTGTCAGCGCTCATCACGAGATATTTAACTGCGTTCTGATCTACTACTGTTACCTCTTTTGAGTTCTTTGTCTTCTAATACATGTATGTTCACGAAACTAGAAGGCTAAGAAATATTTGCACTCATTTACTCCTTTATTCCCTCTAAATGCCAAGACTACTCTATGGATGGCTGCTTCTGACGGTATGCTCGTGCTACAAAATAGTCATTTTTGCACCGGATATCTCAAACAGTCAGGTGAGTGCGTGCCAGAGTATTTCTTGAATCTAGGAATTATGGAAAACATAAGAAAATGGTCACCTAGCTGTTTTTTCCTCTTCTTGAATCCGCAGATTGAAGAGAAGCACAAATATAGGCGTGTAGTTCATAATGTTTTCGAAATCTCTGATATTGCGCTTCTTAAAAATAAGCGGTCAGACTTGAGCGGCGCCTTCTCTATGGCGGGCAATCTTTGTACTTACAAGGGAAGCACACGAGGCTTACGCGGGATCGAAACGAAACATCCTTTTTTTTTAGTAAATTTGTCTAAGGCGATGTTAATGTATGTACATCATTTTTGCCAAATGATCCTGATGCGCGCAGGAGAGCGCGCCAAAGACCTTTCGGTGTCATTCATCTTCCACGCGCCCAAGATTTTCAAAAGGGTCTTTTTCACTGAAACTTTGCACGTGGGGGTTATTTGCGGTGCGGAATACGAATATCGTATAAATTTTGCACCACAACCCCATTTTTTGTTGTTATGGTAGGTGCACTACCCCATGCTGCCGTGTACCTACCGTAACCCCATGAAATGGTGTTGTGGTGCAAAATGGATACGATTTTCGTGTTCAGCACCTCAATTAATCCCCATATGCAAAGTTTCAGCCAAAAAAATTGAAGAGTTTGAGTCCATGATGGTTGGATAGTGCCAATATTTCTAGTGCCCTGTCACTGTATCCTGGCTTGGATTCATGGAACGTTGGCCACGCAATCCAGCAGTGGTTGCCGTGATTAGCTGTCCTATGTCCTATCGAACGTTTGCAAACGTATTTTTTGAATGACCTGCTTCCGTCTGGTTACGCGATCGAGAGTCCTAGCTCTAAGCATGGCAACTGCGGTGGGGTGCAAGTTAGTTAGTAACGAATCGGACGAAGTTCCTGCAGCAGTTCTTGCAGTGGTGCACGTGTTTTAGTCATTAGAAATACTCGAAGTAAGTTTAAAAGCCCTGAATTCGAAGATGCAAACGGAGTTGCGCCTGCGGGACTCAAACCCTCGACGTCCTGCTTGAGAGTCTGATGCGCTATCCACTCGGCCACCTCGCCACTGATGGGGCCATCCTACTCTATAATCAAAGGAAACCAAGTTATTCGAAAATGGGTCTTTATACACTCCATAGTCCCAGGAAAGATATTCAAGATAATCACAGTAGCATTGAGTGGTCAAAATTTCATAAATCCCAGCTCTACTTGGAGTCCTATGGCAGTGCAATATAAAAGTTTTCGGCGCACTCCCCTGATCGCATCGGGTCCACTGGGCAAAAATGATATGCATACATCAACATCATCTTAGGCAATGCTTTTGTAAGTGGACGTTTCGTTTCGATCCACGGGGTTAACCTCGTGCACTTCCCTTGTTAGTCGGACTTTTTAGACTTCTTTTCATGAAGTAAAAGGGCCGGTGGACGGCGAAAATACTAAACTGGTATCCACGGGACAGAGGAAGAGCTCAAGGTGGACTATCAAAACGATGGCTACAATTCATCAACGTCATATACGGTCCTGCATGGATGGACAAAGATCCTGCACAGAGAAGAATGGTCAAAGAAACCGATCATCGCGGAACTCATCGTCACATAGGAATAATCGTCTAAGCTTCTAAGAAGGGCAAAAAAGAAATGAAAATGCAGGAGGGGTGTCAGTGCAAGGATGTAAACTCTCCAAACTCTGCTTAATTATCCAGCATCTCACCCACTCGTCCGCCAAGTCGGTGCTCTCTGGATGTTAAAATACCTGCTGCAGAGTAGTGGGACTCCTTTGAAAAATCGCTCTGTTGGAAGATGTGGCAGAAGTGAAGTGCAGGCTTCATCGTCTTCTCTACTAAAGATCCAAGCAGAATAGGATCCGTTTCGATCCGCAGGTCTAGCTTCTTGCACTTCCCTCGTCAATCAACCTCCACAAAGTTGTTCACCGGTAGCGAGCGGTAAACGAGTGGCATCCACTACAGGTGGGGTGGAACAAACGAGTCGCCGACGCTTTAGCACGGGCGGGACACGACGTGACAGTCATTCTAGTGCAGTCCATGGAAGACGCCGAAAAGGATGTGCAGTTCTCCCACGATGTTAGAGGTATGTGATAAATATTGTTATTCGTTATACTCTATAAAATATGCCGAAGTATGAAGTAATTTTTGGAAGTGGGACGTTTTCTCCGCCATAAGCAGTCAAATGTAAAACATTTTCAAGTTTACAGAAATATTTCTACAGCAGAATAACTTCCAGTGTATCCATTGAATGTGTCATCCGGCATTACAAGGAGGTCTATAGAGGAAGCTCAGAAGAAAACAATTTTTCGAATAAGTTTCTTAATGCCTTATCGATGAATATGCTCATTGTCATAGAATCGCAATCATATAATGAGATGAAACACGACACCTTGTTTCAGGACCTTGCTATATGGGATCGTGAAGCAAGGAAACACATTGAATTGTTTATGAAAATGTTACTGCACAGTTGCAAATGTACGTGATAGCCTGTCTCATTCAAAAACCGAAGAATTCTGCAGAGGAGTGAGGTTTAATGACACCTTTAGTGACGCTACAGAACAAGGAATTCATGCAATGGCTCACCGATCAGAAGTTTGACTTAGCCTTCTCGCATTCGTACCACACATGTCCTGTTGGCCTCATTCATGCTGCAAAAATTCCTACATGGATCTGGTTGAACAGGTTGGTCCAATGACATTCTGCCTTCAAACTCATTGTTCAGCGAAGAATTCCAATATCCCAAATTTTGAGCGAGTGATTTATTTGTATACGGCAGGACTTCATTCTCAACCTCCTCTCCAAAGTCGACTAGGCACACAGTAGACATTTGACTTGCATCAAATGAATAATTCAACTTTTACAATCTAATTCAATCAGTCTTTGGCTGCTATCTCGCCGAGCTGTGTTGATGCGTTCATGTGTTGTGTCAAGGTTTTTCTCACTTGAAATTCTATTCAACCAGGTGACAATGCGAGTAGATGGATAGACTCCCTCTAGTCAAATATCCATCTTCCTAAGGACTGAGTCGAAAGATGAGAAAACATGGCCAGGATACTTTAAATACGATCAAATGTGTTACTTAAAATGGACTTACTTAAATATTAGTTACTAAAACTTACATCTACAAACCTGTCTTAAAGGCAGCAGGAGCTAAAATCCTCGACACCGAGCTGAGCTGCGGGTGATGAAGTACAGACTCAGCACATCATAAATATGAAAGAACACAGACAATGATGGCTTACCTGCAGAGAAAATGGAACATTCGTCGCGAACACGCCTGGCCGTGTTCGCGCGCGGACGAGTTTTCCCCGGTGCAAAAGCCATTGCGGTGCGTGGTTTGGCGCAAAGGGAAAACGAAATGCATTCAATTCACAGGGTTTCATGGCGGGACTCGGCCAAAACCACGCGCCGCAATGGCTTTCGCGCCGGGGAAAACTCGTCCGCGCACGAACACGGCCAGGCGTGTTCGCGACGAATGTTCCATTTTCTCTGCAGGTAAGCCATTATTGTCTGTGTTCGTTTCACATTTATGATGTGCTGAGTCTGTACTTCACCACCCGCAGCTCAGCTCAGAGTCGAGAATTTCAGCTCTTGCTGCCTTTAAGCGTTATTCGCAACGGCTTATTCAACATTTTGCCGGGCCGAGCTGCCTGACGAAGCCGTTGATCAAATCGGTCGAGCAAGTCAGGACATCGCTTCAGCTGGTGCAGGCAGCCAGCACTCTTGAGCGCCCCGCTCAAGCGGTCCATAAAAATTGCATATTTTCCCCTCTGAAAAACAGAATTTTCGTCACTTTTTCGATTTGATGTATATTTTTGGAATCAGAATGACAAGGGGATCAAGGATTTGTTGGTATCGCCAATACTAGAAGGGAGGTAGGACACTGTCTCTAAGGTCCGTTTTGGTTTATTTATATGCACTCAAATATAGGACAGATAGACGAGTTGCGCATGCGGTTTAACAACGTCGCGGCCCCAGAATCGCTGTGAAACCTGCTCGATCTCACAGGTGGAACATCCTTAAGTGCAGCGAGTGGCTGGGTGATAGACCAAATAGGATCACACCTATTCCTCGTTGCCCTTCCATGGGGCAGAAATCCAGCAACAAATTTTTGTGTCTTGGTACATAAGCCGTACCCTATGAAGTCCTAAAAACACTACTGTTTCTCTTGTCCTTTCTTTTATAGTCTCAGCACTTCACAATTAATTATATCCTTAGTTGAGAAGGCCTCAGTAGTATTATGTGCTATTTGAAACTCCTACTTTACTATGTGCTTAACTTTGCTCCCAACTTCAGTGGCCAACTCATGGACAACGTTGCTCACGTCATTGGCGTACCAACGTTTCCCAGCTATGTACCTAGTGAGTAAATTGTACTTTAGCAGCTCTTACGTGAAGAAACGAAATTCTTAAGCATTCATAATGGAAAGCACTGACGAAATGGACTTCATTCAAAGGACAAAAAGCTTTATTGGGCACACGTTGTATAACTTAGTTTGGCCGAGGTGAGACCGGTTTCCTTCGAAAAAAATGTAGGTAACCTTTTTCGTAGAATGATGTGCACATTTTCCTACATACAGCATGTAAATTATTGTTCCTATAACATCACAACTTTTCTAGGATGATACCCAGCAAAGAAACACAAATCTTTAGAGAGCACTGGGATCCGAATTTTCCAGATATTATGGACCTCATCAAGAAATGCCCGTTAGTGAGTTTCGATTCCACCAAATCTATCACACACTCTGAAACATTCTCGAAAGCTTCAATGTGGGTGTAATGGCGAGAAAACGACCACACTGTGGTTGAAAATGCGCGGACATCCTCGAGCAGATTCTTTGTTGCGATCTTCTCGCAAAATGACAAAGAGGAACGATCTTAACAACCATTTCAGCCCATTGACTACCGCACGGCTCCCCGTTGAGCCCAGCATTTCCTCCCAGCATTGTTCGTATGAAAGGTCATGAAGCATCAATCGTCTCACTGGTTTCCTTATATGGTAACGCCGTAGTACTACTCTCAATCGAAATTTTACCCACCAAAAATATGAGTGGCTCTTCTTGAGATACGTCACTCACTGCGTCATAAAGGATATTAATTCTGTGTTGATGTCAGAGGTTGTCCCATTAAGAACAAATCCACAACGGTTCGCATTATGGAATGGGGTTGCCGAAGGGGTTCCACCTAGAAACTCACATATCCACAGCTGACCCTAGTGAGCCAGCACGAACCCTGCGAAAAGCTAATAATCACGTTGATGCTTTTTTTTGTCTCCAGCAGTCAAAGAGTTGGAAGTCATCACACAGTGAAAAACAGTGAAAAAAAAAACACTTCAAAAGTGAAGGTATATCCGTAGTACACGAGGCACTGAGCTCCATTAACTGCATCTCATCTTCAATTGAATTTGTAACCTTCGGGTTTTAGTTACCACGGTGTACATCCGCTACCGTTCATATGTGGTATCAGGTTGTTGCGAAATTAATTGCCGTTTTGGAGTATGCTCTACTAAACTCTTCTCTTCTTAACAATTTAAGCAACTCTAGCCCATCTCATGTAACCTGCTAGTAGCGCTTTTCTTCCTCTTTCGAATGCTCTTTGAATATCCTGGACAGCTCTTTCCTGAGGATTTTTATGAAGTCGCGAAGAGGTGATGAGCCGACGGGATTTTTGGCTGATTTTGGTTAATGACATAAAACTCGATCACACTTTGTCCGAGGTACTCGGTAATCTTGCATTTGTTTTTGCTTGGAATCGCCTTCCCAATGGGCAGTCAGCTATTGGATAGCGAACTTTTCTTCCATCGATTTTGATCGCCAAGCCAACCATGGTTGTGACCGCAGGTTGTTCCCTTAAAGACAGCACTCACGATAAAAAACGTTGTCGATTTTCTCATGAAATTCTACTCTGGAGGCTACTTTTGTGCCCCTACTAGAGAAAAGACCATCGAAAAGGGCAAGGTTTGCGCGAAATACTATGTTGCAATTTGCCAATAGATGTCCATTTGTACGAGATCTATCGCCTGAGATGGGTGTCATCGCAAAGCTGCGGAACGGATCACCACTATAGGAAAATCCTGATCGATCCTGTATCAGCTGAGAAACACGGCGGCGTAGCGTTCTTCCACAATGGCCTTGTGGACTTCTTCCACAGCGGCTCCGAAAGTGCCTGGAGATACATGGCCATGATGGGTTTTGAGACTTCTTCCACAGCGCCTCCGAAAGCGCCTGCAGATACATAGCCACGCCGACTTTGCTCGTAAGGGGCGTGGCCACTCGGATTTGGACCGGGCCTGTTTTCCGTTTAAATGTGCCTTCAAAAAAATGCTAGAGGCCCCGCTAGTGAAACTAGCACTAATTGGTAACAAATGCTATCTCGTCCACCGAGATCGAAACGAAATCCCTAGGACCGGAAAATGAGTGGTGGTAATGCCAGTATGTGAAGTTGTGGTGGATGTAACAATGACTAATTCCAATGCCCCATTTTCTGAGTTTTTTTTTTAAATTCTACCACGTGCAAATTCTTCTTCATTCATCAATTTAGTTGGACTTTCTACTTGCAAATTCGGCATTTCCTCTTTTTCCCTGTCATATGGCAGGGTAGGGCGAATGGCCTGCAGGGACAGTGGATGCCTGCAGGCATATCTCGTCCACACAATGTCATTAGACAGCCACTACCTCGTTGTTCAAGTAATATTTTTTTCGGAGCTCACCGTGAGTCATACAGCATCACTTATTAAAACTAGGAGTTTCAGGAATTAGGCAGGACCTCCCACTGATGCTAGGCAGTACTTTTACATATCAAAAACGTTCAGCAAAAATGTGTGTTTCTGTCGAAAAGCAGTGCTCCGCTGTTTTGTGCAAAAATGCTTTGTCTTTTAACGAACAACTTTTCAATCAAGTTGTTCAAAAATACTGTGTTGACGGCGTGAGTGTGCACAATCTTTTTTTAAATCAAACCAAAAAGTATTGAATAGACTTGTTCGTTAACAAAAAAGTTCGATTGCTATTTTATGTTCTTTTCACAAAAAATCATTTTTGTGTCTTTATGTTGGACTTATTTCCATATTATGTTGGTATTCCTTCTTGTTTTGTATTTATTTTCATATTCGTCAAGAGACTGAAACTATTGCGGCAATTGTTGTATTCGTTTTTTCCGCAAATTTTGCTGGGGATGTTCTATAACCTTTCTTCCACAGATCCATACCATAAATATTCTACTGTTACCGCTACCAACTTCAGCATTATCCGTTTCTTGTATTTTTGTGAGGTTTTTTTTTCAAAGCCCATCCTTGTTCTTTTTGGTTTTGCACTTGTCTGGTTGCATCTCTGATCAAAGATCCTTGTATAGGAGTTTCACTGTAGCATTAATGCAAACAGATCTACCATCACAACGAGAACGTCTACTGCCAATTTCCATTAAATGGTTTTATTCTCTTTACGTCCCGTTTTGTGCAATTTGCCTAGTCTGAATCTGTAGCGGCCTTTAATGCACGTGTATGTTAATGGTGAAGATGATGGCGGTAAGAGTAGAATTCCCCTTGCATCGGATATCTTGTGGTACAAATCAGTGAAACTGCATTACCTCTCAGTTCAAGTGCCTTCGTTCTAGTTCCTCACTGGCTTGAAGATGGTTAAATTTAAATTAATTTGTTTTTAGGAGTTTTTGTACGAAATGTTGGAAAATGCGCTTGAAAGATTTTGCCTTTGATTCTCTGCTCGTTCATATTTCCTGCGAGGTCCTCTCTCTGGAGATGGCGCAATGTTCTACATTCACTTATCCAATTTGTCACCAGGCCACCAAATAGCTGAAATTGAAGCACTAGTACATTTGGCGTCTAATGTTGATTTCTCATTTAAGCAGTTGTGATTTGTATTTCGTTTTAGTTTCCATCAATTTTCATTCTTTTTTTTCTGTAACAATGACAAACGAACCTTTCTGATATGTAAAAGTACTACCTAGCATCAGTGGGAGATCCTGCCTAATTCCTGAAACTCCTAGTTTTAATAAATGATGCTGTATTACTCACGGTAAGCTCCGAAAAATCAATATTACTTGAACAACGAGGTAGTGGCTGTCTAATGACATTGTGTGGACGAGATATGCCTGCAGGCATCCACTGTCCCTGCAGGCCATTCACTCTACCCTGCCATATGACAGGGAAAAAGAGGAAATGCCGAATTTGCAAGTAGAAAGTCCAACTAAATTGATGAATGAAGAAGAATTTGCATGTGGTAGAATTTAAAAAAAAACTCAGAAAATGGGGCATTGGAATTAGTCATTGTTACATCCACCACAACTTCACATACTGGCATTACCACCACTCATTTTCCGGTCCTAGGGATTTCGTTTCGATCTCGGTGGACGAGATAGCATTTGTTACCAATTAGTGCTAGTTTCACTAGCGGGGCCTCTAGCATTTTTTTGAAGGCACATTTAAACGGAAAACAGGCCCGGTCCAAATCCGAGTGGCCACGCCCCTTGCGAGCAAAGTCGGCGTGGCTATGTATCTGCAGGCGCTTTCGGAGGCGCTGTGGAAGAAGTCTCAAAACCCATCATGGCCATGTATCTCCAGGCACTTTCGGAGCCGGTGTGGAAGAAGTCCACAAGGCCATTGTGGAAGAACGCGGCGTCTCGGAGAAACACAGCCGCACACGATCAAAGAGAATGGGGCGGGGTTGAGCGTACTGGGCGCATTTGTACATGCGTACGAGTTTTATTACTCGAGTAACTGCAGGATTTGGAGAGATTCCTTTTGCAGTTACAGTCCAATTGATGGCACCTTTGAAATGAGCGCGAATTCGAGGAAACTTTTTTAGCGTGAGTGCTGCCTTTAGGCGTTATTTATAGTGCGTCGGATTCCGATTCGCATCGGATGTGGGCTGCGACGGTCGGATACGAAATCGGAACGACGCGTCGTGGCTTTGTTTATAGTCCGCAAGCACACGATTTCGGATCAGCTGTTTCCATCCATGAATTTCGCATGTTTTCTTTGCAAATCAAACTGTATTTATCAGTTTCTGGCTTTTTTCTTTGGTTTTTAGAGTTCTCAGCTTTTGCAAATTCTCTTCATCCTCAAGAATTTTATTGTAATCTTCCACATAAGTAACATCATATGCTAAACATCACACATTTTAGTTTTGACTGCTCGCTGAGCCTCACTTTACAATAAATTAAACATAAACACAACATGTTAGCATCCTAGCACATTGTCTTCTTCACCGTAGGTATAGTACGTCAACCATTCGAAATGAAATGATAGGATACATGATAATAGCGGTCGAGGGCAAAAACTCTTCCAATTATGCAATTACTACAACATGGAGGTGATGTAAAGAAGTATACGATAGGTTTTAGGACTAGCTATTTGGAGAGTAAATGATAGTTAGTGACACGAAAGAAAAAACAAAAGAAAATAACGAAAATGGGGTGAAAACAGCTGAGAAAATTCGCCCCACGAGGTCCTATCGATTGATGCATCGGAGTCCGACGTCGCATCGGAGCCACTAGTGGATCCGATGCGACGTCAGACTCCGACGACGATTCGGAGGCAAATCGTTCCGATGGACTAAAAACAGGCGTCGTCGTCGGACTCCGATGCGTCGGATTCCGACGAGGATTGATACGTACCTTTTGTTATCCGACGTGATCGGATACCGACGCACTATAAATAACGCTTTACGATCAAGTGTTGAGGACAGTCGTGGAACCTAAACCGGGTCCAACCATTTGGACGTTGAGGGCAGGGATGGGTGCTCACTGTACCACAGTTTCAAAACATTTTACTTTAATCGAAATGAAAGGAAAGATGCGGAAGTGAACACCCCACGATCTGACAGATTTCCTGCGTCTCACCCGCTGTGAAATCTCTTCTAACTTAATTTTTCGCCCGGAAATCTACCAATTTCTAGGAAGTATAATAGCTGTAATTAGAGCTTGGTTCCAGTACTATAAAAGTAATGGTGAATCTGTGTCGGTAAACACTTCTTTCCATCTCTATGTTTTCCTGAACCAGATCATCACACTAGGGAGGTTGCGTTAGGATTTTGGTGGTGCTGTAAAGGTGTGGTTCACTGCAGCCTCTTCCAACACAGCCAAGCACTAAGAGTAGAGACCGAGCAATGCAGTTTCGAATTGATGTCCGCAAATCTGTAATAGATGTGGTCGGCAGTGGTGAACAAAAGCTGGTTTTCCCCTGTTCCAGGGCAACATTAAGCCTCACATTGTGAAACTCGTCCGGTAGAAACTTATGCAGTGAGGCATCGAGGTTCTCACTCAATGTCCCCATTCCTCAGACCGTTACCCTACTGTACATCATCTTTCCGAGCTCCAGACGCAATCCTGCGATAGCAGCAGATTGCTGATCTGTAGCATGGTGAAACTGCCTTCCAAAAATTTGCGAATTCTTCAACAACCTGATAGCTTATATAACGAATCTTTTGTCGTTTCCTAGCACTTGGCAACACTAAACTGGAAGAGCCTCGCCTATTCTTGCCTACTCCAGAGATGGAGCATACATCTTCGTCATTCTTACCAAATACTCTACACTACTCAGACAAAGTGCCGGAAATTCCGCAGCAGAATACCGGAATTTCCGCAGGTAACCAGTCGGTTTTTCTGCTGTTCTGCTGCGGAATTTCCGGTATTCTTCTGCAGAAATTCCGGTATTCTGCTGCGGAAATTCCGACACACACACATACACACACGCACACACACACACACACACACACACACACACACACACACACACACACACACACACACACACACACACACACACACACACACACACACACACACACACGCACACGCACACGCACACACACACACACACACACACACACACACACACACACACACACACACACACACACACACAATCATCAACAACAACAACAGCGGAAGGAAGAAAACCATTGAACTAGTGAAGTGCACTCATCAAAGCCGAAATCATGTGAGGGGCAACCGAATTACCGAATTAGACGGTTACAATCCAGATAATGCGTGCACAAGAAGCTGAGTTCGAGACCCTACCAACGGATTTTGTACCCAGTACATAAAGGCTGTGGAATATGGAAAATTTGAAATTGCGAGAAGATGTGACAGATGATGGACAACAACGATGATGTGAATAGGTAATGGTGAAGGTTCGCAGCAAATTCCACCGGCCAATTAATCAATGTGCCGCTTCATTAGATGACGTGTCCTGCTGCGGAATTTCCGGAGCTCGGGGCAGTTCTTCTCCTGTGCGGCTCTCCTGCGTTTCTGCTGCGGAAATTCCGGGGCACTTTTTTCCTTTGCGTCTCTCTGCATGCGGATCTCTTTCTGCTGCTGTTCTTCCGAATGCCGTGTTATTCTGCTGCGGAATTTCCGGAAGGCCTCTATTTTGCTGTGGAATTTCCGGCACTTTGTCTCAGTATCTGTTCTCCATCGTGTGTGAGTGGACAATACAGTCATTGTTCCGCATTTGAGCAGAAAAACCCTGCAGTCCACGCGAATCAGTCAACAAGGGAAACCAACCCTGTAGAAAAATGTATGCGGTGTAACCGTAGGAATTATTTCAGTCTGTCTGTCCTCATTCATAAGCTCTATCCTCAGCAGGACTCGACATAGTCACTGGTCATCACTACAACACTGCTGTCTAGCTAGAGTCGGATACATCCCTGGGACCTCTGGGTCTCCTCGTCTCTCAGAGCCTTCGCATACCTCGCCATTAGATCATTTTATACTCTCTCCTTTTATTGGGAGAGAGAGATAGCTTTGGATTCTCGCCACACAAAAAAAAACTTTCTCCCAAACCAATAAGTTAGTGCGAAAAGACGTCGGAACCGATTCCCTTTCAAAATTCCAGTGTTATCCACGAGGTGGATTGTTTTTACGCACTGTACTAGGAGTGGCTCAGTCATTAGTGCCAGGCAAGGATAGGTTAGCAACTGCTCTCTTTGAGCCCTACCTACGAATTTATGGACTCGATGACCCGCCCGCAATTACATACACAGATGGGGGGAAGTGGGGGCATGAGTGTCTGGGTCACGGGTGACGTGATGACACCAAAATAACTCTAAGCTTCGGAATGGTCAAGGCCACTGCCTTTCGCGAACTAGACTAGTTCAAGTATACATGATTTCTTGGAATTTGGAGGGAAGTCTCAGTATTACGCTGTTCATTGAAGGACCTCACTTATCAAAGTATTCCCGCATTGCCGTAAGAATGTTCTCAGAAGGTGTACGTCGCTAGAGATCGGTGGTCCAAGAGGATTGTAGAGCTCAGAATCATCTTGTTGGTCGCACCATTAATGTACACGCCGACGAACGGTATTTTGACGTGTCGAAATAGTGGAAGTTTTATGCTATCAGGTGATGGTAAACTCCAATGAACTCTACGAATTTCCAAGGCCTACACTCGCCAAGGTTGTCAACATTGGTGGAATAGGGGTAGAATACAAAGACGCGAAACCGTTGAAAGGCGTAAGTGAATCTCTTGGCTTGCTTATGCACAGTTTTTATATCTATATAGGATGGAAACCATGTTGCTAACTCAGGAATTCAAGAAAATAGCCGAATCTGGAAGTGGTATGGTGGTTATGTCATTTGGATCGGTTGTTCATGCTGAATTGATGCCGGAACATTGGAAAACAGCATTTTTGAACGCTTTTGCTCGATTTCCGCAATACGAATTTCTGATTAGATATGCAAGTGACGACCTGAAAGGTATGTGAATTAGCAAAATGTTCAGAGTCGGTGGAAAATTCATGCAGTATAGCTGACTTGTTGGTGCTGGGTACACGGAGAGGAGTATTCAGACCGCCTCCCTCCTAACGTTCATATACACCGATGGTTGCCCCAGACTGACCTCCTCCAACATCCGAGCACAAAGGCTTTCATTTCACACGGAGGATACAATAGCCTTCAGGTGTTTAGAGATGTTCATGTTGAGGGCATCAGAACCATTTAGCCTCCATTCCTAAAATTATTTATAAAGCACAAAAGCACTTCCAGGAATCAATAAACGCTGGAGTACCAATGATAAGTATAGCGCTGTTTGGCGACCAGTACAAGAACTCAAAAATTGCGGCCAAACACGGTTTCGCTGTGAATCTCAAGAAGGGAACACTCGACGAGGCATCGATTGTAGCTGCTCTCAAAGAAGTACTCAATAATGATACGTGAGTAGCATCATTTTCTACCGATATCACCGAGATTAGGACTGATTGTGTAAACTGAGCGTCCAGCTTATGATAACGACAATGTGGCAGCAGACATGCTGAAAATTGTATTCTTAAAAGACGTCTCAATTTTCAGATTTCGGATTTCACTTCAGATATCCACAAGTGTGTTGACCAAGTAGTGTATTAGTGCATTCGATGTTCGAATATTCGATTTCGAAAGGGTCAAAATTGGAATGTTGAGGAAGGGGAATGCTGCCTTGGAGGCTTTGAAAAAAGTGTCCTAGAGCTTCTGTTTTTGGGATTTTTTTAGTGGCCAATTAATGGACTAAATAGCTTTATTTGATTTTTATTCGAGCAATACTATAATGTCTATGTTACATATAGTCCACCCCTTTTTTTTGACCCGACGATAAATTTTACATAAAAGTGAAGGGTACGACTTCTCAGTGAGCTGCTTGTTATATACCCCATTGGTTGTTGTGAAATCCCCTCCGATCTGGTTACCCTCGTCTCTAACACTAGTCGCCTATTTTGAAAAGTCGGGTACCGATGCCGCCCAATAAATGCAAACTACAACAGATTTCTCCAGGTGAGCCCAACAAAACCTGAGAACACGTGTAGTACTGTACGTGGTGTTTGGACAGTCTCCAGTATTGCACCTGTGCCACCTACATTGCACTGGTGGCGTTCACATCCGCGTCTAGTGAGCGAAAGCAGCAAGTTCCTGATTACGGGAATTGCCCGCAGAAACAGAGAACACATGGATGTTAGCAACACTTACTAATGCTTGACTGATGCTTTCTCGGGTTTCTTACAGTTGCCAAGGCCTGTCTCTTTGCTGTCTCAAGTAAAGGTACATACTCCACGGCAGGTGTCGTAGTATGTGCCCGTTTGGTTCAGCACGAACGCAGTTCTTAGGATGTCAGATATATTCAGAAGTTCCTCAGTAGTTACGTTAGAGTTGACGCAACTTCAAGGCTTATTAAGGGAAAGAGAGCAATAAAGGGAAAGCAGATTTATGCGAATTACTTCCTTGTTGCTTTTAGTTGATGCATATATTTCGTCCAAATTCGCTTGTCTTGGACCTCTTCGTACTTTTCAACCTCGTTACTTATCCAAAAATCTGCTGATTCGCTCTGGTTTTACTGCTCTGCTTTCAAATCCTGATGCTGCAGGTAACAGAACAAAAAAAGGCGGTAATGTAGAATAGTGAAGACTCTACTGAAAAATAACGTGCAAAATTGAAACTAACCATCATTAAAGTAAAGGCACACGCACAAATCGCATATCTTTCTGTTGTATTTTCAGGTATTCCTTGAATGCCAAGCGACTCTCATTAATGGTTCGCAAGAAGCCAGTTACTCCAACGCATTTACTCGTGAAGTGGACTGAATTCCTTGCTGAATTCCGAACACTCGACAACTTAACCCCAGCTGGGAACGATTTGAACTTCATTCAATACTTTTCCTTAGATGTGATAGGCGTTCTGCTGCTTGTTATTTCTATCGCTATGTATACTGTCTACAAAACGATAGGCATTATCATCCGTAAATGTTGTTGTAGGCACGAAAAGGAGAAGAAAAAATAATGTTTATAAGGAAATTATGTGATGAGGTGACTACATCAGAGACAGAGCATCTGGGAGGGTAGCTTGAAAAACCTATGTGATGGTGACGAAAGCGTTGTCTTCGCTCAAATATTTTTAGATACAGTGGAATAAATCTCAAGATACAGAATATACGGTGAAAATCTAGACAAGAAAGAGAATCCGAAATTCAGCCTATGGAAAGCTTTTTCCCATGCTTATACGCTTGTGCACCACATCGAAGCATAGTTTTGACCCTACAACTTAGGGTTTACAACTCATTGCTCTCTCCATACGTTTTAATTAGTTCTTATTCTTCTGTGTACTAATTTGTCCACACAATCAACAACATTTCCAACTATCGAGGAGAAAAAAATAGAGGAATACTGAAAAAATGAAAACGAAGCCTTCTCACTTTTCCTCAGACTGAAGAATACTTTCCATCAAAGTATTATATAATACTATTTCACGTTGAGAATATTCCACATTGGAATTTACATCATCGGAGGTCGCTATCAAAAGAATCACCAGAAATCACTCTTACGAAACTGGCAGAGTAGCATTTAAGCCCGCGAAAACCAGTATCAAGCACTGTAATCAGTGACTCTTATCTCCTCCACGCAAACAACACACATTATCCCTGTCTTATCGCTGACCTGGCCCGCGTCACAAGCGATTTCGTTCTTTGTTCTGAATTTTTTCGACCTCACATGCTTCCGCCAATAATATTCATTACGTTACAGCGCTTAATTCTCGCATCTATTGACGCATCTACTTTGATACTATGCGGAATTTATTCTATGGCCTGGCGTTCTTGACAGTATGCTCCTCCTACAAAATAGTGATATTCGCACCGGACATCTCGAATAGTCAGGTGAGCAGCCACTAGAATAAGGACATAAGCACTCTTCAGCCAGAGCAATCCCAGCTGAGAAGGCTTAGCAGATTCTTTTTTCCCACTTTTTGGGTTTGTGGCTTTTCGATAAAGGAATAGAATGGATCGCAATAACTGTGTGATTATGTGGTAATTTGTCCGGTCTCTTAATGATTTTTCAATTTTTGTACATTATGAAATCAAGCACTCGATGATTGCCTATCTGATTTTGTACTGGAATTTCTTCAGTTAGTATATATAATCTGTGATAATCCAAAAGTTACATAGGATCCCCATTTACTTCATGAAATAATGTAGTTGAAGGAGAAGCAATTGTTTCCAGCCGCGAAATAATGAATTTCTTTCTAAAAATACAATCCATCGAATAATAGGATACATCTTGTCGACGAGAACGTTCTGTCAGTAATTTCTAGTCTTGTTTACTCCTATTTCATTCAACAAACTCTTTTACTCATTCAACAATGTAATCTCCAATACTTGCAAATCATCATAAATAACAATGACGTTGACGTGCCTATAGTTGGGGTAACTTCAAAGTTTGTGCTATGCCTGTAATGCAACTCAAAGTGTTCTTACTATTATTCCCAATTATTAGGTTGAGAGACGTTCTTACCCCTAAAAGCTCATATATGAAGACATGAAGCAAGAGCACCAGAGATGAGAGCGTCCCGTGGAATACTTGGCCCCACTCTAGTTAAACACGGCAGTGATGTCGCCGCGCTAGTGCCTCTAATGGTGATCGACAGCAGTTCTCTACATGTATGCATAGGTGCGATAACCTGAGACGTGTCTCAACCATCTCAGTTGCAGTTGCATCTTATGAACATTATGGCTCCTTCTTCAGTACACGATCCTAATAAATGTACTTTCGGTTGAAACTCGAGGTGTGAGACTCATGAGGCCTTTTTTGACTTCATACTTCATTTAGCTTCAAGGTCTTTACTTTATAAACTGAAGGCTTGGTTTGTCAGAAAAAAAACTACCTGTTTGCTTTGCTTCTCTGAACTTTATCAGCAGTTTTTATATATTGGACGCTGCAACCTTTAACAATGTGTTCATTATTATTCGTTGTAGTAGTGAAATGTTCTCTCTATACAGAGTGAAGCAAACTACCCATGTAGCAACAAAATCATATTGTGAATTAGGATGAATTCAGATTCCAATGACAACTTGTGCACCATTCATTGATTAGCAATTGTTAAACAATCGTTGGAGTGTTCTCTGTAAGCGGAGACAGAGTCGTTCTTAGAATCCCTGTCTGTGGGATGCGCCACGCATTCGACTTCATCTAAAAAATTTTCAAAAATCACTATTTTACCCTTTCTGGACTTCATCGATGTGGTGGGGAACCTTCATTTTTTTACTCAGACAACCTTCACTTTTCTGATCACACCACTATCTTATCGAAATATTTACCGAAAATCAGGCTGAGACGCTACCACTGTTGAGCTGGGGTGGGTTCCGACACGAGAGCAGGGCGCTGGTGAAAATCCGTGACACGTCAGCTGTCTGGCATGCTACAGTGAAAATGGAGAGAATGTGAGCATGTTTAACACTCTGCCTTTAAACGTGTGTTCTTTTTCCCTTTTTGAGGAACTCTACAGCTGTTTCGGTGCGAATTATCTTAGAAAAGAGCTTCACTAGCTTGCACTCTGTAAACCTCACTATTTTACCCTTTCTGGACTTCATCGATGTGGTGGGGAACCTTCATTTTTTTACCCAGACAACCTTCACTTTTCTGATCACACCACTATCATACCTATGCATATAGTCGATATCGTGAAAACTTTTTCAAACAATATGAGGCATTGTTCTAGCAGCAGCCCTATCTCAGACATTCGAGCGTTTGAAGCGCCGGTGAACCCGCCCACTTTTAGTGGATGCAGGCTTCCGGTAGGTAGTCGCGTGTGGAGCAGGAATACTTGCTGAAGGTGCAGATGGAGCAGGAAAACCTGCTGTGAGCGCGCATGAGTCAGGAGATATGCAGGTTAACCTGCACCCTGTTTTTTTTTCTCCATTGCCACGTGTCACCCGAAGAGTATATAAGCCGGTAGACGGTTGTGAAGCGTCAAGCCGGTAGACGGCTGTGAAAGCTTAGTCTAGTCTCCGCCACAGCGGAGACTGGACGAGCTCTACGGGACTTGTCTGGCCAACTGAGGTCCGTTGAAACTCTGGTCCGGTGTATCATTTGGCCGGACGAGATGCGTGGGATGCGGTCGCGTGCGAACGCGGCGCGGACGGGAAAATCCGCCTCGCCATAGATGTCCGGCTCGTCAAGCGCTAGTGCAAGGAGCATAGAACACGACCTGCCTTAGTCTTGCTATCCCCCTAGCAGAATCACAGCAGGTCAAATGCAGGGTAACGAGCGACTAACGGCGGAATAGGCGCGCCAACTCCGCGCACTTTTGCGTCTGTCCCGCAGGTGTCATGCCGCGAGAAACGGTGTGGACCGGCGCTCTAAACGCCCGAATGTCTGAGATGGTTGGTTTTGGGTGCCTCTGCAGATGTGTAGTCTGAAGAATGTACCCGCATGTCACTATACAGGGCGCATACCCGTTCTATGCATCTACGATGTTTAGATGAAGTCGAATGCGTGGCGCATCCCACAGACAGGGATTCTAAGAACGACTCTGTCTCCGCTTACAGAGAACACTCCAACGATTGTTTAACAATTGCTAATCAATGAATGGTGCACAAGTTGTCATTGGAATCTGAATTCATCCTAATTCACAATATGATTTTGTTGCTACATGGGTAGTTTGCTTCACTCTGTATAGAGAGAACATTTCACTACTACAACGAATAATAATGAACACATTGTTAAAGGTTGCAGCGTCCAATATATAAAAACTGCTGATAAAGTTCAGAGAAGCAAAGCAAACAGGTAGTTTTTTTTTCTGACAAACCAAGCCTTCAGTTTATAAAGTAAAGACCTTGAAGCTAAATGAAGTATGAAGTCAAAAAATTCCTCATGAGTCTCACACCTCGAGTTTCAACCGAAAGTACATTTATTAGGATCGTGTACTGAAGAAGGAGCCATAATGTTCATAAGATGCAACTGCAACTGAGATGAATAAACACGGGAATTGAAAAAACTTGCTAGATAGGGTTCAGCCGCCATTCAACACTATAATATTAGGTTATTACATGCGTAAGTTTCTGCTGTTTTCGCATAGGCATTTCCAAAGGCTTCTAGTGAATGAATACCGATCAAATTTCGAACATGTCTAGAAACCGTTTTGAAATAAATGATCCCGCGAACATTCTGAAATTCTCATTCTGGAAATGTAATTAAGTTCGGAGTGAACCCTCCAAGAATGCAAATTCTGTAACTGCACTTGCACGAATAATAATTTTGCCACAAGGTTTTATGAGACCAACCAAATTTGTGTGGGGTAACCTTGAGGCCATTCTTATTCTGACCGATACTTCCTCTCCTCGTTTTATTGTCGAGCGGTCTCGAGCAAAGGCACCAAACTTGGTGACCCAAAATTTTGATTGTGCCGTTTTTCTCTCTGAAGTTGAAGCGAATTGAAGTGAGATTTCTTCCACTGTTCCTACAAACATCAACGTTTACGGGCACTAATCGATGGAATTCTGGGACAAGTTTCAAGTGCTCCGTAGAAATGGCACCAATTTGCCACTCTGTGGGGTAAGCCCTAATTTTGTCGATTGAACTCTCCTGAAAGGTGAAGAGTCCGCAGAGGAATTTCTAATTGCGCATTATGTAGCATAAATCTAGCTCTAACCACGCACCGATTATCATTTCACAAGAATGCCTATTGAGCGAGAATCGATTTGCCAAAGTCAGTGACCTGTTTCACTGCACGACTCTGTTCTTTACCTCGCAGACCACGGTTTTTTGAAGCAGGAGAATCGAGCCCCTGCAGTAGAAGACCAGCGCCTGTTGTGGTCCATACTTCGGTTATCACCTGTTGTTATTTGTTTATTTATTTATTTATTATTTATTTATTTATTTATTTATTTATCTATTTATTTATTTATTTATCAATTACATAAGATATAACTTATGCAATCATACTACACGAACCAAGCAACTCAACCAATGAAACGAACAAAACTCACGAACAACAAAGGCATTGAAAAATACCATTCTCACTAAAAGCACATACCACATCACGGACTGAGACATTGATCAAGGAGTTTTTTTTAAAGTGTTGCAGCCAATGGGGATTTGATGATTTCTGCAAAATTTCTCGAATTTTGGAACAGTTCTATGCACAAAAAAATAGCGCCTACGTACAATTACGCCTGGCTCTCCTGAGCTGAAATTTCATGGTTCCTCCACGGGTGCTTGATGCTCTGAGTGAGAAGAGATTCTCAGGTAACAAACCGCATTTTCAATGGATAATTTTATGAAGTAAGAGTAGGTCATTGACCTTCTTACGAAATGAAAGCGTTCTCAGACCAAAATTTAAATTCCTTTCATGGCTAGGAGGAATACTATCATAAAGGAAGGCAATGGAACGAATCATAGGTTTCCTAGTGAATGTGTTTTGGACCTTCTCGAGGGTATGTTTGCTTTTACGGCTGTGGGGATTGAAGACTGGAGTTCCATATTCAAGAATAGGTCGTACATAGGTTTTATAGGCTTTAAGTAAAACTGAGCAATTTTTAGTTGTAAGACCTCTAAAGATGTTAAGCACTACTTTCATCGCTTTACTAGCCACTCTTTCACAATGCCTGTCAAAGTTGAGGTTTTTTGTAATTAGAAACCCTAAGTCCATCACTCCCTCAACACTGGTTATCCGAACACCGCCGATGCTATACTCATGATGGATATTGCGCGGACCCAAATAAAGTGCCTTAGTTTTTTTTCCCCTAGAAAGTGGCGATTCTCTATCCTGCGCCCACTGATGAATGAAATTAATAGTTTCTTGCAAGGAAGCGACACCCTCATTAGAATGAATAGGGCGATAAATTTTCAGATCATCTGCAAACGCGCAAAAGGATACACCACGTTGGGAGAGCTCTAGTAACAAAGTACTATGGTTTTTTACAAAATTTTTTCTTCGAAAATTTCAAAACTGCGGAAACTTATGTTAAAACCTAATACTTCATTGTTACTTCTTCTTCCACTCCTTCAGAGCATGAAGCTAGCATTAATTACAGGTGGGATGGAACAAAAGAGTTGCTGAAGCCTTAGCACGAGCAGGACACGATGTGACAGTCGTTCTCGTGCAAACCATGGAAGATGCCGAAAAAGATGTGCAATTTTCTCAGGATGTTAAAGGTTGGTATCTTGCTTGCGCGAAACGTTACACATAAAACTATAATAGATTGCATTCTTAATGAGCATGCGAGCTTATTCCCTCTCGAAGACCTATTAACTACATATTCATCGCTGGTAAAGTCCGAGTATTCATATTAGAATCTACAGCACTACAAGCATAAAAAAAACACTTTAATCTTTGCACTTCTCTATAGGTATTCATACTGTTAACATCAAGAAATATTATGGAATTGAAAAAAATATGATGATGCATATGAAATGTCCGCAATTTCTACCTCGATTTATTCAAAAACCACAGGCTGTAGTCTAAAATGTGCACAGCGTGGACCAAAAATACAGCAACAACACGTGTTTTGCTTTCAAAGGAGCATGTCCTGCCTTGAAATCATGTTTACTTGGGAGACTGTTTCCGGACGTTTTACCAGGACGCTGCTCCAAAACTCAGGTTTTGTCTTGTTCATGATTGAAAAAACAATGACTTTAGGACCCACCGGTTCTGCCGAGTAGCCGCTCGATTGTCCAGAACTCATTCAAACGTATTAGTGGGTTTTCACGGTGCCCGAGACATTGGCTTGCTGAATATCATTCAGAAATTGGGAATCCCCCGGAAGGAACACCGAAATAGGAGGTCAATTTTTGAACAACCACTTGCGCGCCGAGACCTGTAACTTCACTTAAGATCTGATTCCTTGCAGAAATGAAGATATTTCTAGATGTTTTCTTGTGTTATTTTAGTTGGGAGTTAGCGAACATAAATCATGTGACATTGTTCCAATTTGTCTTGAAAATTTTGTTCTGCTTGCCCTTTTCTTTGTTACCGTATTCAGTAACTCAGAACAGAAGGACATTCCGAATTTTTTTCAGATGCAACCAATGTTTGACTAATATTAATTTTCTTCATTCAGTACATCCCTTGAATGCGTCATCCGGCATCACAAGGAGCTCAATGGAAGAATTTCAGAAGAAAGCAGTCTTTGGAGTGGGTTTGCTCCCAATTTACTAGATAGTTATATCTCTTGGACCAAAATTGTCTATTCTTAACGCCACAAATTCCCACTCTCTCTCTCTCTTCCAGGACCTTGTGCTATGGGATCCTGAAGCGAGAAAACACATGGACTTGTTCATGGGAATGTTGTTCGATGGCTGCAAATGTACGTGGTAGCCTGTTCTTTCCGAAAAGTTAGCTCAAATGTAAGGGATGCTCATGGCCGTTCCAGTGACGCTGCAGAACAAGGAATTTATGCAGTGGCTCAGAGATGAGAAATTTGACTTGGCTTTCGTTCACATGTACCACACCTGTCCCATTGGACTTGTACACGCTGCCAATATACCCTCATGGATATGGTTGAACAGGTTAGTACGCTAGCTTAGTTACCGCTACAATTGTGAACAATGGATAACCCACATCTCTACTGCAGATGGTGAAAGGAAAGGAAGACTAGATATTTGACTAGGTTATTGGAAAAATGAAATAGCTATACGTAGATATAGGTAGCCAAAAAAGAACTACACTTGATTCTTCTCATTTTTTCTGAGTAATGGTGGTTATTGTTTCTGCGTATGTTCAGCTGGCTATAGATTTTGCTAGAAATGTGTGGAAAGGAGAATTCCTACCTTTTAAGGACATCCAATATACAGTGGACGTCAGTGGCGTTGGCTCATCTGCGGCCTCGAGAAGGACGTCGCGCAGCCGCGCCGCATGTGCCGTAGTCGATGTTTTCTGCTGCTGTTATGCTATTTCTAGCAGCTTTTCTACCCGATTTCGAAGATTTTTGACCAAATCGGGAGGAAAAAAGCTTAGAAGTAGTACTCCGGCGGACACTCATGCCAGCCCGCGCGGTGCGGTTGCGCGGCGTCCTTCTCGAGGCCGCAGGTGGGCCACCGTCATTGCCGTCCACCGTATAGTACTGGCTAGAAAGAAATCACCTTTGAACTTTTTAAACTTTTGTTCATAACTTCTTCCTTAATGAAGCTTGAAATTCCTAATTTTGATAAATCATCTGGATTCTCACTACTGATACATAGAGGTACTAGTATCCTCATTGCGCTTGCAATGAGGATACTAGTACCCCTACCGCTACCGCTTTTCATAGGAAAAATTCCTCACTCAGGAAGGTCAAAGTCTCTGATTCCTCACTACTCACATCTAACTACTTTGCGAGTTCCATAGGTGGAATTTCAACCAAAATCGAATTTTTCCTGGGAAGCGGATTCTTATCCAACGAATTTCAGTGAGTTGGGACGGAATTTTGGCGTCTCCGGAGCTCAGCTGACATCACCTTCAAATTGACCCCCTTCGGCAACTTTAACCATCCTCGATCACATGTACAGCCCTGTTTCGAGATGTGTCTTGTTCTGCTAATGCTTTAGCTCGGAAAAAGAGTGCTTGTACTGGTGCCCGGAGGACGAACATTCTGGTTAGACGGTGACACCTTTGAAAAAAGCTGTGTTGCTCGAAGACAGACTTAAGCCAAAGATGCCGTTATTTCCTCGTAGTGAGTGATACATGTTGCTACGCAGAGATATATTTAGGTTACAGCTGCGCAATTATTATAAATGCAAATCTATCTAGATGGAGTTTTGTCACAATCAAAGGGCCTCCCTATAATGGTCTCACTGTGATCACTTGAAAAATATCCTACTCGCCATCCCCATCCACACATCCCCATCCACTAAACATCGTGAACTGCATATTCGTAGATTTCAATTTCGACTTCAAAAATAGTTGCAACCATGATCTCACGGAGTATATCCACTGTGAACACAACACCTCTCCGACCTTACCTGCAAAGTACGTAACTAATTAGAATCAAACCTACTGAATGATGAACAGTCTATCTGAAAGGACGAGTCCGCCCACGCACGCGAGGATCAAGGGGCAGCCGCGCTTACCACCACTCCACGTCATCATCTCTAATCTGCGTATCAGGTTTTATCTTCATGGCTGCGTGACAAGAGGTACGCTGCTGGTCTGTGATTGGTCGATTCATGTGCGCCGCGGCTGCATCCTTCTAAGGTACGAGCAGTTCTGCGTGAATATGGACAACTTTTCTGAGCTTGAGTGGGACAGATGAGTGCTATTGGAGCCCACTAACTGTGAGAAGGTGGCCATCGATGTCATTTAGTGCGTCGAATTTGAAGAAACAACCTGAACTTGTAAAGCGTAGGCACGCGGCGCGGTCGCGTCACGGCGTACGTCATGAGCGCCAACCTATCTTCATGGTATCGACCAATGATTTAGCTGTGACGTGGACGACGTGGCAGCTAACAGCATCTGTTCCAGCCGCACCGCCTCTCGACCCCCGCGTGCGTGGGCGGACTAGTCGTTTCGGGCAGATTGTATGTACAGTCTGGTAGCGCAGACGTGGCACCTGGGTCGACTTTGTACGCAATTACGACCTCGTCCCGAATTCGGCCAGATGATCAAATTTTTACACTTTTTTGATATGTATGTGGCAGTGGCGGACGCAGAAAGTGGGCGGAAGGGGAGGGGGCGTGGAAAAAAAGTGGGGTCTCTTTGGGGACCCAGATGGAAAATAAAATTAATAAAAATATTAATTATAATAATAAATAATAGATAAAAATTAAATTAAAGTAATAATAAAAGTGAACAAATAAAAATAAACTAACACAAGATTTTTATTTGTATTGTAAAGTAATTTCAAAAATTTGCCGACCCATTCTCGGGGGGGGGGGGGGTGGCGCCCCCACCCTGCGTCCGCCACTGGTATGTGGTGTGATTCCTTCCACTCTGATGTTTCCCTACTGCCATTTAGTAAAATCTCCTCCAAGACGCATTCTTACAAATTCGTGATCGCAGACAAAGTCATCTCAGGTGTCACCTCTGGACTAACAGACCATAGGTGCTCCATTTCCGAATGGAGTCTTGGAAGAATGCTCAGAGTCACGCTGATTCCTCTTGTAGGAGGAATCGACTTCTTAGCTATCAAGGATGGAGCGATTTCTCCCACGGATTTCCTTGATCACCAAAAACTGACCGCTTGGAAAAATTTTGCATTGCATGTACAGAAAACCTATATTTCGCTTTCTGTAACTATTCGAAGCGGCCTGGGAATATAAGAGATGCAAGTTGCATACATGTGCATAGATGATACTGCATGAAATCTCAGAAATAAAGAAAGAATAACACTATTTCTCTCGTCCTTTCTTCCATGTTTTCTTTTCATTATTCCTTTTATCCATTATTAAAATATTTACATCAATAA